>OZ026627.1:2162052-2254552 GCA_964020975.1 Hermodice carunculata
TGCGGGAACAAATTTCACTCCTCCCATTCAAGACAACTGTTGTTTTTTTTTTTTTTTTAAGCAATCCATTCAACCATTGGAATATTCTTCAGTATCAAGAAAATTTAGGGGGTTTATTTTTGCCTTTTCTGTCATCAGTACTTTTCAGTATGGTAAACACCGGTCATGCTTCTTGAGATGCTGAGTTTGGAACAACGTCCACTTTGAAAAATGACAAGACTTAATGACTTAAGCTACTATGTTTACATTCCCGTGTCGAAATACCCCCTAACCGATTGATATTTGCCATGCATGTGTAGAAGTTATGAACTTATAATGTAAATGCTCAGCACATGGCACGGAAATTATTCGTGCATAAAATGTGGATAGAACTTTAACGATATTATTTCCATATCGATTACATTTCATTTGCGAATTTATCATGTTCTCAGTAAGAGCGGTAGAAATTATATAATAATAAAATAACAAAAACATTACGAAACGGCAGCAATAAAAAACTGATATTTCGTAAAAAAAAAAAAAAAAAAAAAAAAAAAAAAAAATTACCTGCTTTGCGGAAATCACTTGCCCTGATGCTTTTGTATTCACTTTTCAAACTGGTACTTTCTGTAATGTGAATTTAAGTAGTTAAGTGCTCATTATGAACAGCGATGAGTCATCCCAGGCTTAAAAACTGAAAAAAAAAACATAAGAATGGCAAAGAGAGACAACAGAAGTGTTGCTAGTGTTTGTCACTCTTACAATATCTAAGGCAGACAGAACTACTTTTTCAAAAATTATATATCTTATCGAATAAATATGTATGAAAATAAAACAAGGTACTCTGGATTAATAAGTGATCTTTATTTGAGTCAGATACAGAGGCCACCACCACTGACTGAGCCTAACGTGTTTTCTTTTTATCTTATAGAGCAGGAAAACGTACGGAATGAATATTTGTTGTTATATTAATTTTTAAAGCATGATGCAGCGGAACCTTCACCTATTCTTTAGGACAAGATCATAAAGAAGAAGTAAATTTATTACTATTGCTGAAATTCACGAGTTTGCTATTTTATGTAAACTTAAACTTTCAAAAAGGGGGCTGATCCGAGAGCTTTTCATGTACAGTGTTAATAAGTTTTTTTTATTAATAATGCTGCTGCCTTACAATTATTGAATCCATCTTTGAAAAAGGCAAATCTTCCATCTAGTGAAAGGGGTCAGTGGGTTGGGGCCATAGGAAAGGGGGAAGGCTACATCGCAAAACGATCAACAAGTATATCTTTAATGTTTTCCTTCAAACCTATTTGGAATTATTCTGTTTTATAATTGTACCAATTTTTTTCAAGTAATCATCTTACTGTGAACAGGCTAGAAGTTTAGAGATCTGGTCATATGGTTAATCAAATATTTTATATTTCACAGTGAGTGAACTATAGGATCAAGACAAAGATTTTAGCATGATTATTGTAGATGCCACCAAGATGTTCCATCGGTTTTGGCAAATAGATGTGGCACATATCATCTGCTTCTGGCTCGGATCATATCCATAACAGTCGTTGTTTGCTCAGCACAGCACATTTCCTGTCTTGGTAAAATGTAATATGGTGGGCTCAGGCAAGCGGTTGAATGCCTATTAATGTTTTAAAGTTCACTTTGGTACAAATGATGTTTTAATCCCTGTGGACTGTACTTCAGAAAAACAGTGAAATACATGAATGGAAATTTGGTAATGGATCCATGAAAAGAGTCAAATGCAAAGTTGAGGGTGATCCACAAGAAACTTTAGAATTTGTTATTTGAAAATAAAAATGAAATGGAGAAATCTTCGGGTACATTTTATGCTGTTCAAAAGGGTATTTAAACACAATGGCTTGGACCTCATTTTTAACATATTAGTTTTTTTTTTGTCATTTGTGGCAAGTGTGCAAGAAAGCCACGGCTCTTATTGGTAAATTAAGCAGGTGTACATACACACTTCCCTTGTTAGCTCTCGAGAGAATATATGTTACAGGTACAAGAGCCATACTGGAATATGACGTTTCTATCGTTGACAATTACACATTTGGGTTGTTTGCTATGTTTGAGTCTGTACAAAAAAGGACGCCATCGCCTCTTAAAGGTGTGCCTTGGGTGGACGACTCTTGCCGAGACCTTAAATGTGTGTGTGCTTCACAATTGTTAATGGGTCATGTATACCTAGCCTTGGCATGCTGCTCCCTATATGAAACAAAGACAAGATTGCCTGGTACCCAACGTCTCCGACAGGACGTTTCTATTTTGCCGTGTTCACCTTTTTGCTTACTCCCATCAGCATGTAAACTCCTGGAATTTTCGACCCAAAAATGTTCATAATGCCTATCTCTTGATTAATTTAATGCTTCCATTATACTGCTTTTCCATGCATAGCTCCAGCAGGCCCATCTTGAAATTGGGATCGAACTTAACGCCCTGTCTCAACACAACGGCTGATCAACACCGAAACATGTTAATGTGTTTATCAATCAGAAACAACGCACCAGTTTTACCCAATATCCTGTATTCACATCTTCTGAAAAATGTTTGTTGGGAAGGGCCTAGATACTGCCATAAAATATATTCAACTGTCTCAAATATTCATCCAAACATCTACCAGGTAAGACAGATGACGATGTTAACAAATTCAATGTTCTCAACATGTATGTGTTTGTACATGTGTCTATTTTTATGTTTGTGTCTTCACTGTCTTTGTGTCTTTTTTTGTTTTTTTTGTTTTTTTGTTTTTTTTTTTGTTTTTTGTTTTTTTTTTTTGTTTTTGTTTTTTTGTTTTTTGTTTTTGTTTTTGGTTTTTTTTTCTTGTTTTGTTATTTTGTTTTTGTTTGTTTGTTTGTTTGTTTTTTGTTGCTGTTGCACAGCTGCATGCCTTTGGTTATGATTGTAACTTGTATGTACGGGGATTGGTACCGTATATTGGCCAGCAGGCTATCTGGCCCAATCCTCATTAAATTAGATATACTTACGCTGTAGATCAGTAAAAAATCAACGTAGAAAAGCATACTTTATGAATGGACTCCAATAATTATCACTTCACGTGAGCAGGGTTGTTTCTTTGGAGTGAATGTTCACATGTTGGGAAATTGGAATGACTGAAACATTAATACCGTATTTGGTCCAGGCTATACCTTTTCCTTTTAAAGACATAAACAACTTTTTTATGTTTTGTCTTTGCATGCTCATGCCATATTTTGCTTCAAATACCTGATGTAATTCTGAGAGCACGCGCTGAATTTTGTGCTTTGTTCTCAGATACAAAGTTCTCGGATTGGCCGCCATGTGACAGGTGATATCTGCGAGTTTCAATTTTGCTATCCCCACGCGGAATAAATATACAAAAGCAATTGTCAGATTTAGGAAGGACACTTTTGTGAAGAGGAAGCCTGTGTGAGCAGGTCGTCTTCAGCTGACCCTGACATTCAACCCATTATAAGCCCGAACCTGCTCTAAGGGTACCCAGAAGTGTTTTGTGCAATTTTGAAGCGATTGACCAATTAATTTTTAACAAAGATTATTGAAGATTTGGAAGAGAATGTTCAAAGTCACTGAAGTGCAACTTTCCAGCATATTCAGCAGAGGACAACCCAGAATGTGTGCTTACCACGCTTGCAGTTAATTTTGATGCAAGTTTTAGGGCCTGACTTACAATGTAAACAGTAAAACTGAAAGCGTTAACCAAGGGATACCCACATTGGCAAATGTCTAAGTCCTAAAAAAACGAAAACAGCAAGGACTGTTGTACAAGTTAAGGTCCAAAGGTACCCAGAAATATACCGATGCAATTTGGAAGCAACAAGCCGAGCGATTTCAGGAAAGATTATTTGAGGCTTAAGCAAAACAGAAAAAAAATCAAAAGTAATACAATATAACATAAAAAAAACCCTACTCGAACAACTTTTACTGTGAAACGGCCAAAGTATATTCCCGTCACGTTTGAAGTGAATCTGACTGATACTTAAGAGAAGTCAAGACAATAATTCTAGAATTGCAATCCCCACTGACTTCTGTAAAAACTTAGAGTAATGGATGCATCAACTGACAAGTTATTGAAGTTAAAATATGAGCAAGTATCAGCTCTTTGCAGCATCACCACCAAGTAAACAATTATGTTTTACCCTTTTTGCAGGCACATTTCCATCCAGTTTCCGTATGGCCACAAAGCTAATTCGGGAGAAGCAGTTGAAAACGTTATAATCACGGACACATTTGGTAAACAATTGAGAAAAAATCGCACCACCACCTGTTGAACAAACTATGGTAGAAAGGTCCTCAGAAATGACTGCCGATTCCAAGCAATTGGCTAAGCGTTTTCTGTAATTTTCAAGATTTTGCCTATAAATGAGCGTCAAAATCACGAAGAGCAAAACGCAATGGACCATTTGAACAAGCTTGGTGCTTAGGATAAGACCACCCAAGGTACATTTCCCCCCCCCCCCCCAAATTTGATGCACGGTGGGCAGACGGATTGACAGGCACTGGACAAACACCTTCATAACCTCAGCTGATGTCCAAGTCAGATGAGGTTACGGGGCATTCACTGAGCTGTAGTAATATACTGGAGTTCGCATACTCTGTCATTAAGCTACACAGCGATCAGAAATACGAGAATCATATGAGGTGCCTCAGGCAAACCGTATTTGTTATTTGCAATTTGAGTTCTTCCAGTGCTGATGGAGGGAATTGGAACTAGCTTTGAATCCCGAGCTTTGAGAAAATTAAGATATCAGATTCAACACAGGAAGTTACATCATGATTTTATATTTTTTTACCTGCTCTGCTGATCGTGTAAGTCATCATGTCTTGATGGTCGGTTGAAAGGGTTGGAGCCAAGGTTGGAGAGTTAGCAGGTGTGTGAGGTGTAGTAGGACCAGGATTACCACTGGTGTCTGTGACTATTGTGACAACCAATAGAAACAAACTGATCAATGCTTTTAGAAACAAAATACTGCGCAAAACAGACAGATGCTATATATAGATGATAAGCACAAAAGTCAAAATTCGTGTTTGCCAATTGATAAATGTATATTGCCATCTCCTACGAATAACAGCTGCGTAAATTCTATGGTTGTTGACTCTTTCTTCAATGTGGTCAAAGTGTAAACATTTATTGGCCACGAATGAGAGAAAAAGCACTAAAATATAATCTGCATGTTTCATGCGTAGAGTAAAACAATACAACCTAACCAAACTGTATTTGATATCAGACCTAGATTCTTCATAAAAAAACAATCTATGATGAATGAGGTGCACTGTGCCTGATATGCGTGACTCAAAGTACACTATCAAATATTTGATCTGAAGTACACTATCAAATATTTGATCTGAAGCATAAACATGTGAAGGGGGCAAAACTATACATAAACAATTTCTCATCATCGCGTATGTTCCTTCAGTCATATATTGTGCAACTGTTGAAAGCTGGTTAAAGATTACAAGTATTGTTTCCAATTATCTACAGTTCCCGGGTTTTTTTTTTTTTCTTTTTTGTTTTGTTTTTTTTTTTTTTTTTTTTTGTTTTTTTTTTTTTTTGTTTTTTTTTTGTTTTTTTTCTTTTTTTTGTTTTTTTTTGTTTTTGTTTTTTGTTTATTTTCTTTTTTTGTATGTTTGTTTGTTTGTTTTTTTTTTTTCGCATAGTTCAAAGACTTCAAAGTTTTGATCAATTAGCTGTTATACAGTCGATCATCACGCGCAGCTCACCCGGGGTACGCTACTGTAAGTTGCTGTGGTTTTTTTGTCTCCTCTCTAAACCCAGCTGTGGTAGCAGTCAGCCGGGGCCCCTGCGGCAAAACTGTTTTGCGAAAGCTGTGGTTTATCTTTAATTTACATTCAAGTTTCTGAAAGGACAAACTTCCTGCTGGAAATTTGGATTTGTAGAAATTTGCACGAAACAACAGCACTGTATCGTTGCCAATCTAAACTGTTCAATCTCTCGGAATTGTCGAACCGGTGAATTTGTGGACAACTGGTGGCTGTAGCTGTCGCCAGTTTAGCTTTGTGGAAACCGTTCCCCAGATGACCTCATGGCTCTTTTCACAAATAGGCCCGAAGTTTTGTAATTTCGAGCTGAGACAGCTGAAACTTTTCAAAGCTAAAAAAACTGTATCATCAGCTAAAGAATTGTTGAAATTAACCACATGGGGTAAAATGATCCATATAGCTCCGATTCATGCAAGTTTGATTGTGCCATTATGTAGTCTTGAACTTCTTGTCCCAATGTACAGTTTACATTCACTGGAACTTTACTATTTCCTTTTTCAGCTGAAAGCGGAGTCAGTTTTAAATTAATATGGTATGCATTTGTATGACGCACAGTCCGTGCCTTACTTTTGTTAATACTATGCCATATACCTTTTGAATTCTATGTTGAATTATCCTGTTGAACTTATGCATCCCGAAAATGTTAGACCATTAGATCAAATATTTGATGCATATTTTACTGGTTTTGAACATTGCATTTATAATAAAACATCCCTTGCGTGATCTTATCGGGCATATATGAACCTTAAAGCACAAGCTAGGATGATACACTTATCCTGGGAATGTCCTGCTTGGGAGAAGGGATGGATCATGCTAGTATGTAGCTGCCTATGAGATACCTATGACCATACAAAAGATCTGACCTTTCTTGATGTAACTGTAAGATGGATTTACACATACAAGGTAAACGAAAATATTCATGACAAGTGGAAATGTTTTTAAATTATGCAAACGCGATGTATGTGTATGAGAAACTAGTACGCAGTTATGTATTCTGAACCTGATGTTATTTCCTTTATGTTAGACGTGACTATTTGCATGGGCAGCGAATTGCTTCTTTTCTTGTTTGCGAACCGACAAATTGATAGTATCCAATTTGCATAATTTTATTTCTTGTAGACATTATAACGGTACAAATATCGCGGAGCTGATTCTGATTTCTGATTTATAGTGATAAAAACACAACTTTTGTAATGTAAAAAGATCAGACGAACGTGTTCTCGTCACTCTGGAGAACTAATTTACCCCGGTTAAGTGACATAAAAAATGATGGAAAACAATACAATATATATAAAAAAATGATAATGGGAACAAAAGTAAAGAAAAAGAAAAGCCAGAAGCGAGCAGTTTATATATTCAAATAAGTTAAGGATTTAAATCGTTGACTCCTATGAGGCATTATACACTCTTGCCCTGTGTATTTTCCGTGGCACAGTCAACTGAATCAGACACATCATGTACGGGTTGGGTTTTTCCGTTCTTCTTATGAAGCGATGCATAATGCGACGTGGTATAATAGAAGCGCATATATACAACTATTTGTCCAAAAACAAAGGCAAGACGTGATAGTCAATTTGAAGGGCATATTTCACCCTCAGCATAGCCAGAGTGACCTGGTATCAATATGCACTCAGCAGAAAAAACATCCGAAGGTGCAACCTTTAACAAGCAATTCTGATCACCTGATCTTAATTTTTCGCATTCTCTAAAATGGGTGGCTTCTAACAGTTTAGAACTTACTGTACAGTAAATGTGAAAAAAGTGTTGACGACCAACAATATGGATAAGACTGAGTCCGAGGGTAAATGGGACTTCAGCACAGTCACCAACTTCAATGTAGCTTATAAATGCTAGATAGGCGGTCAACATGGATGGTCGTGACCTAACATTTAAGGCAAAAGTCCTGTTACTGATAAACAAACACTCCTAGGATAAATTATATTTCAAAGAAGAAAAAAAAAAAAAAAAAACAATAAAAAAAAAAAAAAAAATCAAAGAAAAAAAAACAAAAACAAAGAGAACGTTTATATGTGTTGAGAATCCATTAGTTTCAACGTTGTATTGGTGATGAAACTGTATGGCTAGATTGAATAACCTAATCCATTGATTTGCTGAAGTCGTCTTTGATCAGACCCTGACGGTTACATAGATCAATATAATGCACCAGACCACGCTCAGATGTAAGGTGATTACGCAACACATCGTGCGCAAGAGTAAAACTTTCTCGCCTGCCAAGACGGACTGTGTGTGCTTACCTGGCGACACGCACTTCAAGCGCAGGGCGAGTCTGTCTGGCAGTCAAGAAAGTTTCCAATTCCCACAAAATTGAGAAAGGGATGGGCATCGTGAGGGAGTGTGTTCTTCGTGGCCTTGGCTTGTGCGTTTCTTTCTTTTTTTTTTTTTTTTTGTTGCCGGCAGCACAATATAATACGCCAAGCTTATTTCATTGGTTCCTCCACATATAAGCGCCTTGTTTGTGATAAAGAATGCCATTCACTTTGCCATGTTTTTCTCGCGTATTGCCATTCGAAACCTTGCCACTCATGTAACATCCTTTTTATTTCGTGGAGATAACTAGCCCACTGAAATATAGTTGGCTCACCCTTGAACTGTAAGAAACTGATCGAGACACAAAACCGAAACTTCCTGATGGGTGAGTGCGGGCGAGTGGTATCGGAACATGCCGCGCACAGTTAGACAAACGAATTTTATATGAACGATCAACCAGCTAAAAGCAGAGTGCATAGTCGCTTTTCGCAGTCATTTAAGAGTAATCTGATTATTTTATCCCCCTGATGGTCATATTTTTCAAGCTTTTTTTTCTGTCCCCTCGCTCAGTGTACTTCGAAACACCCCCGTATGAAGTGGGCAAGTCCGTGCATGTGCAATTTGCCAGCCTTCCAGTTCCACAAAATGCGACAGCGCTACAGACGATACCAGTTTTAGTGGAGGCGTGTGCTTCATATAAATTTACTTCAAGGTTAACATTCAATGGTATTCACCCTTTCACATTCTGGTAAAGGCACATATAATTATTGAAGGCAGATATAATTATATACGCTGAATCGAATCCCCGCTTTAATAGTTTACGGCATATTTATCGCCAAGTGGTCCAGTGTTAGGATTCCTCGATCGTCATGTGTATTTTTTGCCAGTAAACATTAAAAGCAAATTGGTCTTGGATAGGGCAAGACTGTAGAAAGGGTTGTAAGCCTTTATAATGTATACAATGCCATGATTCTGAGTAACGATTTACGCATAGGTTGAAATCGCCATCATTGAAAACACACTGAGGCTCACGTCCATCACCAGGTGCCGTTTTGACAATCGCCACCTGTTATCGTCCCTTATTATTATTATTTTTTTTATCACACTCTGAGAAGGAAAACATGAGCCCATCGATTTAATTATCTACATGGCCATTTGATCACCACAACAAACCAATTAATCAGTCCTAATCTTGTCAAGCAGTTTATACAAGAATTGGTAGCAGCGCACCTCAAAGTGTCACAGTTGGTCGCTTGTCGTTGCTACGGTCCCGGATTGTGGAAAGCAGCCGACTGCTATCCAAACTTTGGCGGACTAATTAGCATACATTTATAAACAGACATGCTCATGCTGCAGCCAGCTAAAACATGGTCATGTTTTTTTCCCCTTTTTTATCACATATTTTTTTTTTTTAGTATTCATATTTGGTGACAAGAAAGTTAAAGTGCCAAACTTTACGGAAATGGAAAAAAAATATTTTCTGTCAGGTCACGATTTTGCCGTTATAGCTCAATCCCCTCCGCTACCTCAAATGTCTCCCCGTGCGCCCTTACTATTGTCACCCTTATCTTTATAAAAAGGCATACCAATAATAATGATCTATTATAGTACATAATCATGCAGAATTGCCGCCTCCTAAGTCAAATCCTTGTGAAGTTATCATGTCTGCACGGGTTTGAGATGAAATGCCCACGTAACCTTGAAAAATTGGTCAAGGTCATATATCTGCAGTCACAAGCAAGATCTTACAAAAGTCTTGCATACAAACATAATCACACAAAATGGGAACCTCTTCAAGTCAAATCTTTCTCAATTGAATCTGCAATGATTTTTTTTTAAAGTGCCCGTGTGATCTTGAAAATAGGTCAAGGTCACCCATCTACAATTCCAACCTAATTCATATTATGGTACATTAACATGCAAAAATTTAACCTCCTAAGTAAAATCCTTGCAGAGTTGTTGCGTCAGCGTTAATTGTAGATGACATGCCCATGTGAGCTTGAAAAATATGTCAAGGCCACCCATCTGCAATCCCAAGCAAGGTTTTATATAGGAACAGCTTTGCAAAAAAAAAAATCAACTTCCCATTTCAAATCTTCCTTGAGTAATGGCGTCTGTAACGCACGCAGCAATGTGTTGAAGAAGAATAGAAGAAGAAGAGAAGAAGAAGAAGAAGAAGAAGAACAAGAAGAAGAAGAAGAAGAAGAAGAAGAAGAAGAAGAAGAAGAAGAAGAAGAAGAAGAAGAAGAAGAAGAAGAAGAAGAAGAAGAAGAAGAAGAAGAAACGAACGCAAAAACAATGTGTCCCCCGTTGCATGGGCAAACATAATTCCAGTAATTTGTGTGCCACAGTTCAAAATTCAAACCCCCTTATCCTTTCCATCCTTGGTGATCAGGTGCTAAATTATTGATTTGCGTGCATGTGTAGCAGTGTCAAAACTCGAGCCCAGTTTTCGTCCTGTTTGACAACCTGCGTTGCCACGTGGAAAACATATACTTCTTGGTAAGATAATTTTGCTATATCAAATAATAAACATTGTTTGAAATTTATCTTCATTGTGCGTACTTTTGGAAGGAAAAAAATCCTGCAAAACAAGTGATGTGAAATAGAAACATTTCCGAATTGGGGGAACATAAGGGAGTTTAAATTTAAATGTAAAATTATGATTTCCATCACTTGACAGACAATATAATGAATTGTGCGTGGAAAAAAAGACCTAGGTAGAGAATTTGAAATAAGCTTCCCATCTTCAATTCATCAAAATGTGTTGCTTTACTTTATGGACCATAATGTTACCTGTGGAAATATTTTCTGTTTCCAGGCAATGCACTTTATAACACTAGCCGAGAACTGGAGCCGGGCTAAAACTGGGCACACCAGAGTGTTGACATTACAGCACATACATAGCATTTTTATAGCGCTTAATCGCTGAGAATGGAAAGGATCAGAGCGTATTGGGGTTTTATAATGAAAATAATTTCAGTTCTGGTATCAGGTGTCACTCAGACGCTGACTCAGACTCAGACTCGACTTTATTCGACCAGTAGAAAATACAGATACAAGTTATACATAGATGTTAGTGATGGTCAGGGAGACCCTCACTAAAGTAAATATTGCTGCTATCGTGGGAGCCACCCTATAATGGAATTTACAATACCAGTCAAACAGAGAAGTGATTTTGAAGTTGTAATTATGAAGCTGAGTGTAACATTACTATATAATAACCAAAATTAACAGTTATTGGTGCACTTGGGTACAGCTATAACAATTTGTATAGTACACGTGTCTTGACAATTGTCAAGCATTATTGTTTTTTTAACATAGGTTGCCTTGCCACCAAGGCTATGAGTATACATTTTTTCTTTGATAAAGACAGACGTTTTATTTAGTGTGTCAACCATATCATATCTCAGAGAGTTTTACACCATGGAATGAATAAGTTTTGGGACTGTCTAGTACTTCTTTTATTAATTTCCCCATTCAATTGAAAAGGGTATTTTGATAAGTTATTAGGTAGGGTATTGTTTACCTAATTGAGATGAAATTTTAATTTAAAGATTGTAAATATATTTTAAAATTCAAGTTCCTTACGATTTTTGTAAAGCGGGTCTATATGTGCATTGTAATAGCTACATGTTAGGAAACGTATGATTTTCTTCTGTATTATTTCAATTTTATCTGATTTTATACCCCAGACCAGGTTACCGTAGTTTACATGTGGTGGTATAATAGAATGATATATCTTTTATTTGGCATTCATGGGTAGGATATATTTAAGTTTGTTTAGAACGCCCAAACCTTTAAAAAGTATATTTGCTATTTTATCAATATGAGCATTCCAGTTATATTGCTTATCAATGGTCATCCCTACGAAGTTGAAGGAATCTACATGTTTCACTGGAATTGAGTTGATGACAATATTGAGTGTTCTAACTATTTTGTTTGGCTGGTGAAAAATCATAAATTTAGTTTTCTATACCTTTAATTACAGTTTATTTGAGTTTCACCATTCTGTAATATTTGTCAGTTCCTGGTTTATTGGTATATCAGGGTTGTTAGCAGTAATATTAGTATGAAAGCATTTAGGGTAGTTGTTAAAGTAGAATTATCGGCATACATGATTATTTCAACTATATTACTGGCTTCGGATATATCATTTGTACCACTCACCAGGATCTCCAAATACCTGGACTTCACAAAGCCCAATGCTTTCTGAACCGGTGTGCTGTACGTAGATGAACTGACCAACTAAGGATCCAGAGCAGTAAAACGTCTTTGTTTCCCCATGAAGCATGCCAATAGTATCACTGCATTTCTCTGACGTGTTATATTTTCCAGATGTAGCTTCGGGATTCCGTATCTTCGTAACATATATGCAACCATACTAAAGTGTACTGACTACAACAAAAAAGATCATAATAATAATGATAAATAATGAATGTTTTTATATGATATTGTATCATATTATATCACACATCTTATCAGATACCAACCACCATCGCATTGGTATGGACTACAGTCATGGCCTTTTTTTTTCATTTCATTCTATTCTGTGGCTTTAACTCTTGATTTTAACGTGATGCGAGGCCAACAAGCCATGTGTCGTCCTAAAAAAATACCGGTGTGTTCAAATGCAATTGTTGCTCTTCTTTCTTCCTGTTCACGGTGCATTACTTATGTATTTGTAAACCCTGATTTCGCTTAGAATTATTTTCCATGAGCCCACCCATGCTAACTGTTAATGTTTTGCCACATTTGGATACTTGTGTGGTGAGTTTTTTTTTTTCTTCATCAAGTTAGCTCTTTATGTCTAGAACCACTTCCTGGTTGACATTACCCTCTTCTGCAGTCCAAACTCTGTACACTCCATAAGGAAACATGTCCATGCCTAGCCCGTTATTTAAAAAAATATATATATTCTTACATAAATTATTCACGTTCCTCTGTAGAGTTTTGAAGTAGGCTGCATGAACTCAAATTTGTTCAAGGGTCCTGAGCGGGTAACCAATCAGAACATGTTTTCAGAGCACCCATGCATATCTTTTGGTAGCGGATCCTTGTCTACGCTAAATATCCTTCAAAGACAACCCACATGATGATGAACAAATATGAATGTAGCAAATGATGACTGAGCTGAATAAGTGACGTTTTTCTTATAAATTAGGAGCTTTAATATGAATAAATAATACCTATCAAGCCAAACCTAATTACTAAGTTTGTATAGAACAGGCTCAGCTAAGATAAAATTGACTTACACCTGAACCAGCATCTACCCTTTCTAGCTGGATAGCTTTGCTTAGTCCAACCACCTGCCAGTGTATAACTAGAGTATAAACAAACTGGGGCTGTACATTCAGTCTCAGTGATTACAAGATAAACAATTACAGCCATAATCTGTATAAATCTTGGGAATTCCTAACAACTAACAGTGGGTATCCTGAACCAGAAATGTAAAACAAACCCCAATGATGACACTTACCCTGAGCTATGAAAATCTCCAAAAATCAAGTTCCATTAGGTGCAAACTCTGAGTTAATGTTTCAAAAGAAAGAATCAAGTTTATGATAGTTGAGTTAGTACTGCAAATATCTGGCAAAGTCATTGGTACAGCCTATGACTGAAGCCCGGCCAGCCCTAGAGTTTATCTTTTAAAATAATGAGTCCAGTTTGTGAGAATTGAGTAAACACTGCCAATTTCTCTCTGAGGACAGCCTGCGACAGACCCCCGGCCCAGATGTGGGACAGCAGAATTGAGCATTTTTAGCTCAGCTGACTTGTCAGTTAACTTAGCTTATCTGATGGTACTCTGTCTGTGGTCTGTTGTCCGTCGTCCGTCAACAATTCACATTTTCTCTAAAACCGTCAGCCAGATCCACTTCAAACTTGGTGGGGATGTGCCTTGGTTAAATGTCTACCAAATTGTTCAAATAGTTACGATCCAGTGATTTTTGGATTTTTTAGGATTTTTTTTTTTTTTTTTTTTTTTTGGCTTTTGATGTTTTTTTGTTTTTTTGTTTTTGTTTTTTGTTTTTTGGGGGGCAAATATTAAAAAATCTTCTTCTCCGAAACCGCTCATCCAATTGCTTTGGTGTCACACAGGGAGATACCTAGGGACTCTTTGTTCTTAATTTGTTCTCCAGGTGGCCCTGGAAGTTTCTATTTTTTTTTATGATTTCTTTTGTGTTATGGCTTTTCTCTACTTCTTTGCCAAAACCGTCACTCAGATTAAGCTTAAACGTGGTGAATATGTTCCTTGTGGAAGGGTCAGCTGAGCTTTAGTGAGGGTCTGTCGTCCGTCGTCCGTCCGTTGTCCGTCTTCCGTCTGTCCACAATTCACATTCTCGATTTCTTCACAAAAACCGTTGGCAAAATCCACTTCAAACTTGGTGGGGGATGTGCCTTTGGTGGGTCTCTACCAAATTTGTTGTTAAATGGTCACGGTCTAGTGATTTTTTGGCTTTATGATGAATTTTTGTTCATTTTGTGGGGAAATCTTAATAAAATCTTCTCCAAAACCGCTTCGTCAATTGCTCCGAAATTTCAAAGGGACACTTCTGGGGACCCCTAGAACTTAGTTTGTTCAACAGGTGGCGCTGCAATTTTTTTTCTATTTTTTATGATTTTTTTCACGTTGAAGTCATGTTTGACTTCTTCTCCAGAATGAAAGCATAGATTTCTTTAGAATGGGTTTCAAATTAGGATTTTTGCTGAGTTAAGTCAAGTTTGTTCATATGGAAAGGATATTTCAATGATTTGTGTAGTTTCGGGGTTTCAAACTTTAGTGGCAGCCATTATTTGTACATGAGTAATATTGGCTTGGATATCTGGGTAATGGTGCCTTCTGCGTGCATGGTTACTGTAAAACATGTATAGGAGAGTACCTTTGGGGTTTCTTTTGTGTTGTCTTGAAAGGTCAAGTTGAGGTCAAGGATTACAAATTACGTGAATTTTACTGTTTAGGTGATAGCTTGAGAAGTGTTTGAGCTAGGACTTTGATATTGCACACACTAGTAATGTTGTTCTTTATAATGGCCAAGAGAAAACTGTACATGAGTGACTTTGACCTCATGTCCAAGGTCATAAGGTCTCATCCACAAATTTTACTGTTCAGTAGATTACTTGAGAACTTAGACTTTGATGGTGCACATGGTGGTGGTCCTCTGTGAAGGCAATAAACAATAAAACGTTTCAAACTTTTTGCTTTTAAATCTTTGATTTTTATACAAAATCGGGCGAGTTGCTTATACTCCAAAAGCAATTTATTTCAGTTTCTAGAAGTTGCCTTATAGTATTTACATAATTGATTCCTGATCGCAGTGAAACACAGTTTACTACTTTTGAAAGTGTTTTGTTGTTACCCTTTGCAATGGCTTCAATTTGTTGAGAAACCAATGGTCCACAATGAACAGAAGTGTAATCCACATGAAATCTTATAGCATATATCAAAGGTTCAGCAATGTGAGATTTTACCTTACTTTTGGAACATTTATTATGTGACTTATATGCTCTCTTTGAATATGAATTTAAATTTTTGTGAGGTTTACTATTATGTTCAAATATTTTGTTGATAAATTCTGAAAAAAAAAAACATCCGAATTTATCTATGGATAGATTTTTTAAAAGTGCAAAACAATAAAACGTTTCAAACTTTTTGCTTTTAAATCTTTGATTTTTATACAAAATCGGGCGAGTTGCTTATACTCCAAAAGCAATTTATTTCAGTTTCTAGAAGTTGCCTTATAGTATTTACATAATTGATTCCTGATGGCAGTGAAACACAGTTAACTACTTTTGAAAGTGTTTTGTTGTACAATTTGAAGTACCGGCTATAAATCTAATCTTGATTTAAAAGGGTTTTTACGTAATTTGAGTATCCAGAACAATAGCGGTATGGAACCCTCTTCAGAAAGTTTGACAAAAAATTTGTCCTTGCATCTCATCTGTATGTGTATCTATCACATCATCAATAGATTGTTCGTGTAATTTTACACCTCATTTCCTCTAACGTCTGAGACATTGTTTATAATTGCAAAAGTTCCCAAATTTGTTACCTGCCTTATTAATGTTAGTGATGACAAATCTTTCTTGTAGTTCTTGGCTGCTTTTGAAACTCTATACTCCTTTTAATTTATCACACTGATTTTTTATGTAATATTTGTGACGATATATTCTATATGTAAAGATTGTTTGGAGTTCGATAATCAGCCATCATATTTTTGAATTTTTTTTCCTTTCTTTGCCCATTCCATACAATAGGAATGAACAGTATTACATATATCATAAAAAAATTGTCATCAATGTTCAACTTGGGACATACCCGAAATTTTGTACCTTCTTTCATTTATTGATTTAGAGCATAATTGGGTTAAATATCCGAACTACCTGTAATATGAGGGTATGTGTCAACAAAATTGGGATATTTATTGTTAGACATACAGTAACAATTTTGACCTGCTGCAAAAACCTGAAGAGTAATTTAAGGCAGAAATTTCTTGCATTCCTGATACTCTGTCCAATATTATTGCCAGAGTTATAGGATATAATTACTAAGACTTCCTTCACGAGCATTTGTTTTCTTTTGTGTCGAATATGGATGGTTGTCATACCAAACACGAGACTTTGGCGGTCGCATGGCAGAGTTAATTTAGAATGTCCAAATATCATTGCCATAATGCATTGCCAGAAAGGTCTTGTTAATAACATACGGTTAATTATGTAGGCTATGTGTCCAGATTGACCGTAACAAATGGGCTTGTTTGTCAGCAACTGGCTATGCATACTACAATGGTCCTAAACGCACATGAATGTATGGTCCAAAAATAATTCATTTTGAAACATGGATGTAATTCAGCGTGGTATATACGGTATGATGGTATATACTTTACAGGTAATTTATAATTGAAAATCCACGTTTGTTGTAATATGTAACAGGAAAACATAGTCTGAAGAAGTTCGAAAAAAAATATATTAGTCCTTTAAGTCCTGGCCTCCCACAGAAATCGAGGCACGCCCCTGGGCTCTCGGGGAAAAACAAGGATTTGGCCTACCTGTACGCAACTGCAGACTTATCAATGTAGGCCTGTATCTTATTGTAAAGTGTAACACACAACTAAAAGGGAAAATCCATAACAATCCAAAGTCCAAGCCTTACGGTATTTGCTTACTCATATCATTGGGATATCAATGATTTCACCTTTTTTCACTTAAATGTCTACAAATTGAAATGGAAATCAAAATCATCTTGATAGGAAACGCATATCTTCCAGCATAATTTCTGTTGGTTTTATTATGTATTTTGACTATAAATGTCAAAAACTGTCCAGCAAGTTTCTGGAAAGAAATATTGTTGATTTTAATCACTTTGTAGCCAGGTACATTAACGATTGTATGGCAAGCATGGTCTACACTGGTAAAATTGTATATGCTTCTATTCATTGTCATATGCGAAAAAAAAAAATCCGCCAAAGTTGAATGGGGTTGGTATATCTAATTAAATAATTGGAGATTTGGCCTTTTGTGATGAAATGTCACTTCACATCACTGTCAGAACCTGTATTTCGACATTCAAATGAAAGATCGGAAGCATATGACTTTTACATAAAGGACGTGTGGTATGTGGGCTTAAGGAAAACCCAACAGCACTTGTAGATCACATATACATGCCTCCGGACCGCAAAAGTGGTCTGCAGGCATATATCTTCTAGCATTTAGAACGCTATAGCAGTCTGTAGAGTTCTACGAGTTGAAGACAATGACTTATAATTGATGATTTAGAACAAGGTAATACATTGGATATTTTTTGTATGACCGAACTAAGGCTATGGAACTCAGGAGTAGCTCTGCAAAGTGTCTGTAATTGCTTCAAAATTCATCTTCTGAACCAAGGTGAAGAGCAATATGATGAATCACATTGAGGAAACCTACACAATATTTTCGCAGCAGCTTCGTTTCCATTTTATGCCATTGCGGGGGCGGGGGGCATGCCATAATATCAGCTTGTATATATTGAAGTGTGCAATGCCCGTTATTATGCAAAAGATTACAATCCTCAGAGGCACTGTGTTTAAGTTAGGATATTCTTTGTTCTTTATGAACGATTTGTTCCATCATGTTAAATTCAATCAAGATTGCCGTGAATGCATTCACATTAAGGCCTAGGCTGTTGGAAAATATTGCACATGCGTTCTATTACTGGTACTGAAGATGAGAATAGTTGGCTGCCATTCAATAATAATTTTGCGCAAACACTTATACGTTTTAGTTGCCTAAAGTCTAACATTGTCAAAACATTGTTATATAAAGGAATCTGTGTGGATTTACAATCAAACTGTATGGAAAAGTGCCATGCGTATTACTTGCAATAAATAGAACAGCCTTGATTTTAGCTGTTCCACATCACGATATACTTGAATAAAAGAATACCGGACCTAGAGTGTCTTTACCATGTAGTTATTGATAAAATCATGTTTAAAACATAATACTAATGTGCATTTGCATTATTAAAGGCTACACTCATTTCTCTGACAACACATGTTTATGAACACTCACGTTTGGGCTTACTTATTGATATATAAGCCCGGCATATCAATCAGTTTGGCTATTCTATCTATGGATGAGTAGTCAGAAAAATAATGTTGAAGCCAACGTTAGAGCTACTTTATCTCTGATCATACATCCTTACTTATTTACATACTCTGACAGATATGTCCGGGTACAGGCTCAAAAACATGTTTTTAAGTAGTTACCCGCTGAAGACCATTTCATACATTAAATCTAATGTACCCTAGGTTAAAATTCTACAGAAGAACGTGTCTAATATGGACAATAGTTGTTCAAAGTTTATATAAGTTGGACGCTGACAGGTTAGCTTGTGGTGTATAAAGAGTTCGGATACGGAATAGTGTAACAACAGCCAATTAGTGGTTCTGGACAAGAGCACAGAAATATAATTGTTTTTGCGCGGCAAGACAAAACAAAACAAACAAACAAACAAAATTTTTAAAAAATAAAAAAAATAAAAACAAAAAACAAAAAATGTGGTTTGCGCAAGCAACATCAATATTGATTTCAGGAGCAGTACCTACGGAAAATATAGGTTGTACCAAGTTTGCTGAAATATGAGACGCTTCCTGGGAAAGCGTTTTGACTAGGAATGACAAAAAATAAGCAATTGTAGCAGTTTTTTGGGCGAATAACTTAACTTTATTTCTCTGCATTGAATACTAGAACCGTATAATGCCGACAAGCAGCACAAACAATGACAAAATTCCCCCCCCCAAAAATTATAATGATTTGTACGTTTTCGTTATGTGGGAAATATAAAGGATATGGCAGTCCGACGTCTGTCGATTGATAAGGAGAAGTGTAAATAAATTCGGATTTTATGTCTTTTTTTGCTTTGGATCATCAATATGCAAGATGCGAACAAAGCCCATAAGAGCAAGTGCAATAATGCAGTCCAACGGCCATTAGGCAACTAAAACATCGGAAAATCCTATTTTTCTTACATTAAAAATGTTTTATTTTTGTATTTGCATCAAATGATCAAGGGTATAAGCATTTCCTTGAAATGTAATCCAGGCGTATGCACCATAAGATACAAATACAGAGCGATCACAATACAAAGAGCTAGTAGTAAAATACTCAGAGAAACGCTAAGTTAAAATTTGGGCTTTTTTCGTCTTTTTTTTTTTTTTTCGTTTCTTCTTCTTTTTTTCGTTTCTTCCTTTTTTTTCGTTTCTTCTTTTTTTCGTTTTTTTTCGTTTCTTTTTTTCGTTTCTTCTTTTTTTCGTTTCTTCTTTTTTTTTTCTTTTTTCATTTCTTCTTTTTTTTCGTTTCTTTTTTTCGATTCTTTTTTTTTCGTTTCTTTTTTTTTCTTTTTTTTTCGTTTCTTCTTCTTCTTCTCTTTTTTTCGTTTCTTTTTTTTCTTTTTTTCGTTTCTTCCTCTTCTCTTTTTTTTCGTTTCTTCTTTTTTTTTGGTAGTTATCGGCAGAAATAATTTGTACACAAAGCTAGTGACAAACTCAAGGTTCGCCTTTTTGAATATAACTTAGGTTGATTATTCTCATCGATGTTCAAAGCTGCATTACGTACTAACGATGAACCATTCGGATATTACAAGCCTGTGGCTGCTCTTCGTTTTCCTGACTGCCATCTCCGGATTATGTTAGCCTTATATATTACTTGGCTCATTGCCGTACCACAATAAGTACACACATCATTTAAAAACATGTCCAGCATCTAAATATTCTATTCAGCAAACAAGAAAGCACCTTCATTGCTTTGGAATGTAAGTTTAATTACAAGCAAACGAGTGGTCTCTTTTGCAAAATGTCGGATTACTTTTTATTGACGTGTTTCATAAGGCTGCAAGTAAAAACCACACATGCAGACAAACAATTTCAAAGGATCAAACGTGGACCTTAGCAAAAAAGACCAAGAGCGTGGCGTAGTAGTATGCATGGATATATATATATATATATATTTATATACATACATGTCTTGGGTGGTTTATGGGCGATTACACACTTCCTACAATATCTACATATATATGTATACAATGGAATAGGTCCGACAGCCGGTTTATGGGTCTTGCCCATTGTCCGCGGGTCATTTACAATCATCAAAGCGGACCATGGACAGCACATACCAAGTATAGCTTACTACAATCTCTGGGCATATATATATTCGCATAATATCTGGGTAGATTTGCTAATTTGTACTTTTCTGAAACTCCCTAGGTATCGCATTGAATTAAAGGCAAACATGGTTTATGGGCATTATTCAACTGACGATAAACCGAACAACTGCCCTCAAGACGGTCTCCAGATTACAATTCTGCACATAAACCACCCAAGACACAACTATATATATATATATATATATATATATATATATATATATATATATATATATATATATATATATATATATATATATATACGTGTGTATGTCTCAGTGTAAGTGTCAATATTGGCGATTTTGGGGCTATTAATTCTCTTAAGACTCTTAAAATTTGTCGATAAGGAAGTATATGCAAATTACTCAGCTTTTATTAGAAACATTACTTCTAAGAGACAAGCACAAGTGTAACGTTGTAATTTTGGTTGAGACGCTGTCAAAAGACATTCTTTTCCCCAGCATTCGACGTGAACGATTCTTAATTTTCAGAGTATTTTACACATGTCACACTGAATGATGGCATTTGGTTGTGTTGCGCAGCTGCTTACATACTGCAGTGAAGAACGGTTACTTAAAGGGCCTCTTGATTTACCATGTTCAAATTTGATACATGGGTGACCCGTGGGCTGTTCCCACCACACGGTGCGCCATAAAAAATGTATATGAACATAATACTTCTAATCACATGTTCATTTTTAAAAACTCACTATGCCTTCAATCATAGCTTTATATATATATATATAGATATATATATATATATATGTATCGGAATAAGGAACTTTTGTTGTTTTCGTTATCATGCATGTTTTGAGGATGAACAGGCTAATGGATAAAAGATACTGTCATTTTTAGCCCATATTTTACCTTCTGGTCCTCTGTCCGTCGTCTGTTTGTCCGTCCGTCCGTCGTCCGTCAACAATTCACATTTTTGGACTTTTCCGAAACTGTCAGCCAGATCCAGTTCCAACTTGGAGGAGGTGTTCCTTGGGTGAGTGCCAACAACTTTCTTCAAATGGTCGCGGTCCAGTGATTTTTGGATTTTTATTGATTTTTTTCTGTTCTTTTGGGGGCAAATCTTAACAATCTTCTTCTCTAAAACCGCTCATCCAATTGCTTTGATATCCCACAGGAACACTCCCTGGGACTCCTAATTCTTAATTTGTTCACCAGGTGGAGCTGCAATTTTTTTCTAACTTTCCTATGAATTTTTGTGTGTTATAGCTATTTTCGACCTCTTCTCCAGAACCGTCACTCATATTAATGTAAAACATAAGGGATATGTTCCTTATAGAAGGATCAAATAAAGTTATTCACTATGTCGGAATTCTGCGGATGCCTCATTTTTAACGATTTTTTCTTAATGTGGGTACTTCTCGGTCAGTGCAGATTTCCTATTGATTACTATGGAAGTCAATGAACATTCTAATGCTAATTCACATTTTCGACTTCTTCTCCAAAACCGTCAGCCAGATCCAGCTCAAACTTGGTGGGGGTGTGCCTTTGATAGATGTCTACCAAGTTTGTTTAAATGGTCATGCTCCAGTGATTTTTCAATTTTTTTATGATTTTTTTGTTCCTTTTTTGGTCAAATCTTAAAAAATCTTCTCCGAAAGAATCACCCAATTGCTTTGAGATAAATGTAAAACATGGAGGATATGTTCCTTGTAGAAGGGTCAAATAAAGTTATTCACTATGTCAGAATTCTGCGGATGCCGGATTTTTAACGATTTTTTCTTAATTTGGGTACTTCTCGGTCAGTGCAGATTTCCTATTGATTACTATGGAAGTCAATGAACATTCTAATGCTAATTCACATTTTCGACTTCTTCTCCAAAACCGCCAGCCAGATCCAGTTCAAACTTGGTGGGGGTGTGCCTTTGATAGATGTCTACCAAGTTTGTTTAAATAGTCATGCACCAGTGATTTTTTTTATTTTTTATGATTTTTTTGTTCCGTTTTTGGTCAAATCTTAAAAGATCTTCTCCGAAACTACTCACCCAATTGCTTTGATATCACACAGGAATACTCCCTCGGACTCTTAGTTCTTAATTTGTTAACCAGGTGGCGCTGCATTTTTTTCTAATTTGGTATGATTTTTTGTGTGTTAAAGCGATTTTTGACATCTTCTCCAGAACCGTCACTTAGATTAAGCTGAAACGTGGTGGATATGTTTCTTGTAGAAGGGTAAAACAAAGTTGTTCACCATGTGGGAATTCTGCGGATTGCTGATTTTAAACGATTTTGTTTTCAATTCGGGTATTTATCGGTCTATACAGCTTTCCTATTGATTACTATGGAAGTCAATGAGCATTGTAATGCTAATTCACATATTCAACTTCCTCCCCAAAACGGTCATCCAGATAAACTTTGAACTTGGTGGCAATGTACCTTTGATGGGTTTCTAATAAGTTTGTTCAAATGGTCATGCTCCAGTGATTTTTGGATTTTATTTTTATTTTTTTTTTGTACTTTTTTCTTGAACAAATCTTAAAAAAGTCTTCTTCTCCGAAACCACTCACCCAATTGCTTAAGTGTCACACAGGAAGACACCTAGAGATTCCTTGTTCTTAATTTGTTGACCAGGTTGCCCTGTGATTTTTTTCTATTTTTTTATGATTATTTTATTTATTTTTTTTTCAATTTTATTTTTTTTTTAATTTGTATTTTTTTATTTATTTATTTTTTTTGGTGTGTGTATTATAGCTTTTCTCCACTTCTTTGCTAGAACCGTCACTCTGATTAAGCTTAAATGTGGTGGCTATGTTCCTAGTGTAAGGGTGAAACAATGTCGTTCACTATGTGGAAATGCTGCAGATTCCTGATGTTTAACGATTTTTAATTTTTTTTCAATTCGGCGACTTTTCGGTAAGTGCACCTTTCCTATTGATTACTGTGTAAGTCAATGGGCATCTAATGCTCATTCACAGTGCAACTGGCACGATATTTACTGTTTACTTGATTACTTTAGATCTGTTTTGAGTTAGTACCGTGATGCTGCACATGTTGATGTTTCTGTATGAAGGCCATGCTCAGACTGTACATTAATGACATTGACCTCGTTTCTGGGGTCACAGTGCAACATACATGAATTTTACTCTTAACTATAACTTGAGAACTACTTGAACCTTGATGTTGCACATGTTAGTGTTCTTCTACAAAGGTCAGACTTACTCAGAACATGGGTGACCTTGATCCTTTCCCAAGTTCACAGAGCTGCAAGTGTGATGAATGCCTAGGTCAGCTGAAAATGGGCTGTTCATCTAGCCCTCTTGTTTTAAATTTTGGCCATGTTCATGAAAAGTAATGACGGAATCATAGTTCTGACAAAAAGAGTGGTCAGAGAAAAACGTTAGTGCCTTAATCTTTATTTAACGAGGGTGATACATGGTAAGTGTACACTTATCTACCCCATGACCCTGATGGGTAATAAATAAAAATGTATTCACTATTTAAAACTACACACACATAGGTTATATACATATTAAGATATAATTTTCTGCTGTATACTGTCACCAGCATTGCTAGTACACAAAGTCACTGTTCATTCACAGTTAATTCGTTGTAGTAATGCAGATTTAAATGACGATAAGCTAGTTGAGTTTCGTAGTGTAGTGTCCAAAGAGTTCTAGATTTTAATACTACTCCAAACAGGTCCATTTGTTAACACATCTTTGTGTTCACCTCCATGAATGTATAAATCACATCGAGAATTTGATCTCCTGCTACGGTATTCTGTATTTCTTGCTGTGTGAAATAAGTCTGAAATATAATTTGGTGTTAATCCGTTTGGAGATTTGTAAACCATAATTGCTTTTCTATATACAATTCTGTCCTTTATGGAGAGCCAGTTTAGATTAGACAGTAGCTGTTTTGAGGCATAGTTCCGAGCTTCCTTGCCTGGAATGTATGAGTCAAGCAGCCCGGTTTTGCAGGGTCTGAAGGTCAGAAATCAGAGGACAGCTACCCCACACGATGAAACAATAGTCCAAGTGAGGAAGTATGTGGGCATTGTAGAATAGTTTTCTGGCTACGGTTGGGAGGTATGACTTTATTTCCCATAATAAGCCAAGTTTGCGACTTATGGTACTTGCAGTTTTAGTAATATGTTCATTCCAAGTCAAGTCATTTGATATATGAACGCCAAGAAGTTTTTCTGAGGTTACATTTTCTAGGGTAGTATCATTCAGTTTTATCTTGAGGAGTTTGTCATGGTCCGATAGGTGATATCTTTTCTGCCTTGTGGTGATGAGCATACATTTAGTTTTGTTGACATTGATTTTCATTTTACTTTGTTTGCACCACTGATTCACAGATTCCATGTTTACATTTAGCTTCTCTTGTAGTTCATTGGTGGTTTTGGCAGATAGCGACAGGCTTGAATCATCTGCACACATATCCATTTCCACATATTTTATTTGCAGCAGTAGGTCATTTATAAACAAAATAAACAACAAGGGTCCAAGAATGGTTCCTTGGGGTATGCCTCATGTGACGGGTGATGGTTCTGACAGTTGGCCTTTGAACATAGTTTGTTGTCTTCTTCCAGCTAGGTAGGAAGTAAATCACGCAATAGAAGGATTCTCAAACTGACATAGTTCCAATTTCCTTAGCAATACGGCGTGGTTGACTAAGTCGAAAGCCTTGCGGAGATCGATTAGAACTACTCCATTTTACAGATTTTTGTCTATTGCAGAGGCCCATTTAATAGTGATATTAACTAGTGCTGTCGCACAAGAGAATAGTTTTCTAAATCCCGACTGAGCCAAAGGCAGTAAGTCATGAAACTTTGGAAAACTGTATAAAACATCATGGACGTGCCTTTCCAGTAGTTTCGAGATGACTGGCAAGATGGAAATGGGTCGGCAGTTTTCCTTTTCTTGTTTGGGACCACTTTTAATTATTGATGGTGCTGCCAGTTTCAGTAGTTTTCTTGGGATTCCATCTAAAACCCACTGATTTCCGTGGATTGAGAGACAGGAGTTGTTTTTCAACAAATAACTGGGTCACAGATGGTATTGAAACTTAGCAATCTTCTGGTAATCTACCCCTTATGTAATCTTTTAAGAAAGAAAGAAAGAAAGAAAGAGAGAGAGAGAGAGAAAGAAAGGAAGGAAGAAAGGAATGAAGGAAGGAAGGAAGGAAGGGAAGAGAGAGAAAGAGAGAAAATTTCAGTGTTTACTCATACAGTGAAACCTCTCTAAAGTGGGCACCCTTGGGACCAGAGATACGTCACGCATGGGACCAAAGAAAAGTGCCCACGTTTGAGAGGGTCAGCCCTTCTGGGCAGCATGGATGAGTATGTGTGCATGTATATGTACTTAATTTATACATGCACATATACATGTACAGTGTATACATAATATACAGTTGTTTGGAGTCCCCCCCCCTCTTTTGTTTTCTTTTTACTGCAAGACCCAAACCTTCCAAAGCATACATTTTTAAAGCGACATTCGTAGTCAATTTTTTGAAGTACTTAAAAATACACGTAGAATCCCATTTATAATATGAGAACCTACAATGTATGACCTTTAGTCTCAGATTTCTGTACTGAAGGCCTACATTTAGGTCCAAATTTCAACTTAAAAACAACAGGACAGTGGTCAGATTCTACTCTAAGCGGATCGATCTCAAAGTAACATATATAGTTAATACATGAACGACTAGATATAAGGTACTCAACAACACTTCGTCCACGAAAATTAAAACGAGTGAACTTCTCTATACCTTTGTCTGGGCCAAACCGACCATTACATATAATCAAGTTTGCAGACTAGCATAAATTTAGCAATTCTTTTCCATATTTGTTCATCTTCGCTTTATCTTGAGATATTCTAGGAGGAATATCCTTGTCACATGGACTAAAGTATCAGTGACAGGACAAGAATGAGAATGGATTAAAATAGATTTTAAATGTCTAATGTCGCTCTCAAATTTTGTCAAAAACTTCTTAAACATAATCAGTTATGATGACAATATCCTTTTGCATTTTTTCATTCATGTGATAAGCTACAAATATTTACATAACTCTGCTAAACTCAGCATGTATTCAAATTATAAAATTAAAGAATTAAAAAAAAAACACACACACACCCACACATAACAAGTCAAGCCACCAAATCGTGTGTGTGCAGTCTGTGCACCGAGGAGCACAAGGGGTAAATCGTTGCACTTGCTCATTTCAGTAGATAGATATGGCTTAACCATTTTGTACTGTCAGAGTGTACATTGTTATGAAATGACTGAACCAAATAAATAAACACTGGTCACAAGTGAAGGTGCACATTGTTAATATTAAACATACAAAAGGATGGTATTGGAAATGATTAGACACTTTCATTCAAAGACAGCCTAAACTTAAGTTGGGCTATGGGATGTCTGCATATAATTTCAAACCGTCATGACATCATGATACAACCCCACACTGATACGAAGGTCAGATTTCGTTTAGATTGATTTTGTGTTAACATGATCATTGCAGCGCGTGGGTCTTCCATTCTTCCAGAAGCGGAAACTTAAACAGTGAACTCATGCATGCCCATGTTAATACGAAAGAAAGATTTTATTAAAAGGAAATGGTCAATACTGACCTATTGAGGAGACAAATCGAATATACAACAGAAAAAATACATTACAAGGGTATTCTACCCGAGCAATATTATTGTGAAGGTAATTAGCAGCCCAGCAGTATGACTTTTAAAATATTGCGAAAAAAATAGAACTTAAAAATTTTCTGATATTGACAATAAAGGTCAAGGTTGCTAACCAAGTATCATATGGTTAACTTCATTACAGAAGTGTGTTCGTACTAAAATACCCAACAGACCTAAGCTAAATCTGAAATTTCGCACGTACAAACTTTTTTCGAGGTTAAAAACGCATCTTTTTCAACCGACCATATGACTTTGATCTTTAAACTTGACGAAAAAGTTGCACGTATTGCAAATGGGTGGCTAGAGTTTAGCTTTCCACCAAATACATTTCAAATCGGTTGATTATTGTTTTTCGATTATTAAATAAACAACTTTTTTTAAGATGAGGTCCTAATACGGGAAAATAAGTCAAGGTCACTAATCATACATCAAGTGCAAAACTTCAGTGATACTACCTTTTTGTGGTGCCGGGACGTCTCGGAGAGTATTGTAATTTCTGAAATTCTGCTGTAACGACCACCAACACCTTCCAAATCTTACTAAAATGCAAATGATTGCACTATCCTTACTAAAAAAAAAGTATACGTAACAAAATGGGCCATTCAGACTAAACTGCTACGATTTTGGAACATATATGTACTTTCGTTCTGGCGAAGAAGTCGAAAACACCTAATACACACAAAAAAAAAATCTTTAAAAAATTATAACAAAATCCCACAGCCACCTTACAAACAACAGGAACATCTAGCAATAATGCGAAATGCCCCTTAGCAGTTTTGAAGCAATTAGCTGTATGCTTTCAGAGAAAAAGATGTTACTTTAAAATCCGGAAAACCAGCATAAATTATTTACAAATCGATAAGATGTCATTATTTAACCAGAAGTTGTGATGACACAGATAACCCGTGTATTCATAAAGTTTCAGAAGATCTGGGAAAGGGTTCTTGAGTAGGAGACACCGATGCCTTATACAAGACAAAAGAACACACATATTACGGCAGGTGACGTTACGAAATGAAGTAAATAAGCAAACGATAAGTCAGCTGTCCATGTGAGGTATACATACGAACACACACGCACACACACACACACACACACACACACACACACACATATATTTATGTATGTAATAGGGGTCGAATTGAGCAGTTCAAGCCAAAATCATTATTAAATCCAAAATTTATTTCAAAACTGTTCTGTATGAAGATATCAATGTTTTATAATTTGGATACATACTGAGTTTAGCAGGATCATATCAATATTTGCAATTTATAACATGAATAAAAAAATGCAAAAGGACAATTTATTTCCATCATTACCCAAAATGTTTAAGGTGTTTTTGACAGAATTTCAGAGCGACGATAGACATTCAAAAATATTTAAATCCATTGTCATTTTTATCCTATCAGTAATTCTTCTGGTCCTTCTGGACCCTGCTGTAGGCTTTTCCTCTGTTCCTTGTCAATTACATATCATGAAAGGTGGCTTGTATTTGTGCACCACATTACCTGAGCAAAAGTAATAGGCTGAACATTTACAAAAATGAAAGCAATTTTCTGGAAAATTCTTTGATATTTGATGCAGATTTTTTTTCCTTATCGAACACTTTTCCGACCAAATTTATGGTATCTAATGTATTCCACTGAGGGTGCTTAATACTATTCACATTTCGTCGTAGTTATCATGGGTGCTCTGAAGGGCTCAATACTGCAACATTGCTTTTGGCTGGATTGTTTTGTCATTGTTGCATATTATGGATGACAATTTGTTTATTGAATATAAATATATTTTAAGTTGTCCCGGCAATTAATAGTTAATAGTGTGTAATTATTCGGCTGAATGTACAACCGAATATACAAAATTATTGCAGAATAAATCAAGGTTTTTGCCACTTGATTGCATGTCATATTAACCTCAAATAAAAGTAGGAGGCATACCTTGCTCATCTAGCTAGGCATGCAGAATGCAGGGTTGGGTGTGGTGTGCCATGCTCACCTAGTTGGATGTGAGGCATGCTACACACTATATCAAACACAGTTTAAACCGTGGGGTTCTCTTTTTGGGGAGCTTTCAGTATGATTAGCAACCAACTGTCTGTCTTGTCATGTGTGGGACTCATAGTCACACACAATGTGTAACAGAGAAGAACACTACCCACTTGAACAGACTCAGTAAATATGTTCACCACATTGATCTCACACGGCCTGCGACTGATGGCATTTTTTACAAGACACATGTGGAGCTGGTGAACCTGGAATTATTTATTGCAATGATAAGTGAAATGAACAAATTGCTGCCTCAAAATACGTGCTGCCTGACTATGGTGTATATTATGGAAATAATAGTGCTCCAAGAACCTTTATATACTGAAGTTTAGCAAGAAACACTAGTGTGGCTGGCAAGGCAACTACCTACCACACTGCGTCGTTTTGTTTTTGTATTTTTTTTCCATTTTTTTTTTTTTTTTCAATTAGTGACATTTGAATACAATTATGGGTCCAAGGAAAGACAAAAATAGCCAAGCTGTAGAGGGACAGTCTTTGGCAGCCAGTGCAGATGATGGGGTTACTCCAGAAATGGACGCAGAAGCTGAAATTAAAGAATTGCGGCAATAGTAACAAGTTTCACAGTCAGCTACTGTTGAGGCTTAAGGAAGAGCAGACCACACTGATATAAATAATGGCTGCAGAGTTCTAGAGAAAAATGGATGAGACTGTTTACAGAACTAGATGCACAAATGAAGGCTATGGAGGCCAGACTAATGTCAAGAAACCAACGCACTACAAGTGGGGAATCACAAACATACAAAGGTAGCATTCAGCTCAGATCCTAGATTCTAATCATTTGAACTAGCATTTACTTCTGCAGGCCTCGGCACAATAGATCAAGAGATCCCAGTTCTGGAGGTTATAGATAGATGCAGTGCACCATCATCTCACGAAATGCCTCCGCATACTCCAAACGTGGATTTTTTTCATATCATCTCACAAGTTTTCACCAGGAAGCGATACGCAGTCTCACGAAACATCACTGCCTACTCCAAACGTGGATTTCTTCACTATACCTCTAAGATCTTCAGTTAAAAGGGGATGGTACTAGGCAACTATACGATATTCCCCTGCCAAGTCGAACTTTTTATGATGATGAGACATCATGCGATGGATTTATGAAACATCTTCACTCATCAGCAGAGGCGTGCAATTGCTGCACACAAGAAACAATGCTTTGTTTGACAAGTAAAAACAGATTCCAACTTCTACTTGACGGTTGTGTTTTCAGCCAGCTGACCAGTAAAACAACGCAGTCTTATGACACACTGGTGACGGTTTTCGAAGTCAGACTTCAAGACAAGCACACCACTAGTTCCTATTTGGCGATGCTGGACAGCAGACGGTTGGGGTCACAGGAACCACTATCTGAACATAAGGCATACATCAGGCAACTGGCGATTAAGGTGGCGGAGCCGAGCGCAACAATCCAGCAACTTTGATGTTGCATAGATGACCAATGTTTCACATTTCAACCACAAAACTGTACATTTTGTTCATTGTACAGACAAATACATTTGTAAGAAACAAATTTCATATCAGTACGATTATTTTTTAAGGATTTTATTATCCAGTTTACTAGAGGGTATCATATTGCACATTTTGTTTGCATTTCTTAAAAAATAATCGATAGAAAAGTGTTTTACATGTGTAAAATAAAAGTATAGACCAATATGCAGGAACCGTATTTGTGTTCACAAACAAAATACATAATTACAAAATAATTGCTTTGATCGTCATTTAAACATCAGCAATTAATTCTTTTTATGGGCTACAAAAGTCTTGGCAGGAAACATCTGATGGAAAAACAAAAAATGTTCCTAGGTAATATATTTATCTTTCAAAAGACCATTATTTAAAGCAAATCGACCAATTAGCTTTAATCAACGCTGTCTACAAAATTGATTGATAAACAAAAATCATTTCCGAGAAATTGGCGTTGAAAGATTTGAGGCCCTTATCTGGTCACTTTTGGTTGCAAGTTTTCGAAGGCCGGTCAATGGACAAATATGCATTATAGATTCTAACATACAATAATATGTATTGGCCTAAAAAGCAGCTATTTACCCGAATGACATCAAGGGCAGCCATAAATGCAAGCCTGTCACTATGCTTTCGCACGCGACGGCGACAGTTTTCAAAGGGGACTCGAAAGCGGATCAGTCACGTGACCCGAAAGGCGCTATCACCTTGACACTAGCAACAATGTTTGCAAATGGCGCTGTTAGAACAAGGTGTATTTGCAGTGCGACAGCTTACTTCAGTAAAAAGAGTGCTCAACGGACAGGAGTTGCGGACTCATTTCTACACACCTTGGATAAAAGAGCAACATATCATTGTTGATGAATGCTTGTGATCATACCGGCAAAAAACAAACAAAAAAGAAACAAACAAACAAAAAAAAAAAGAAAAAAGAAACACAAGAAGAAGAAGAAGAATAGAAGAAGAAGAAGAATAGAAGAAGAGGAAGAAGAAGAAGAAGAAGAAGTAGAAGACGAAGAAGAAGAAGAAGAAGAAGGAAAAAAGACCATGATCAGGGAAGAAAACAGAAAATGAAGCAGGCGGATAGCAATGTGCATGAACAAAAGAAGTTGACGACCAAGCATACAGTACATGGGGGGGGGCGCTAGAGTTTGACTTTTTCTCTTTATTCTTAAAAAAATTACAATTGCCATTCTAAACAAGTTGGACCTTGAGTTTGATGCCATTATCTCCATCCCTCTCAAAGTTTTGTCTGAAAATGACAAGTCAACTGCTGCTTTATTCGAAGCTAAATGCAGTATGTCTTGCTTTTGGCATTTTGTATTTTGTGAAAATGTGTTGCAAGACTGCTGGAGCGAGAGAGAGAGAGAGAGAGAGAGAGAGAGAGAGAGAGAGAGAGAGAGAGAGAGAGAGAGAGAGAGAGAGACAGACAGACAGACAGACAGAGAGTACCTTGGTCGCTATATACATATATATGGCAGTCCCAGTCCTGTTTTATTTGTTTAAAATTATGTTTATTGCCATTTTTTTCATGTTATTCCACGTACAGTCAGACATGCTTGTTACTTTCTATATAAACAAGGAGAAGAATTTGAATTAGCCTTCGACTTCTTTTTAAATCCTCTTTTTATCCCCTGCCCCCTTTAGAGAAATGAACCATCTATCAAAAACAGACGGAGAGAGAGAGAGATGTCATTCTGTATCCACCTTCCATGCTGCGTACACTATACCAGATGGGCGGTCTTCATAGATCATGATCATGACGAGATGACAACTGAGGCAAGAGTCCTGATAATGATAAACAAACATTAATCCCAGCATATAATAGAATTTTAAAAAGTGAAAAAAACACACACACAGAACGCCTTATATGTGTTGAAAAGCCATTAGTTTCAACGTTGTATCAGTGATAATACTGTGCATTGTCACATATGAATAACTTAGTCTATCCGTCTCCTAGATCAGACACAGAAGTTAATAGTACACCATGACAGAGGTGATGATGTTACAGTTTGGGCGCATGGGTAATTGTTTCTTGCCAGCGAAGGCCAACTGTGTTTGCTTACATAATTGATCTGACAGTGCGACACGCACTTCAATCGCCATTTAACAATAACACAAAGTAAGTCTGTTTTGCAGGCGAGAAAGTTTCTAATTCCCTCAAACAAAACGGAATTGGAAAAGGGATTGGGAAATTAGGGCAGAGTTCAGTCTTGGTGGCTTTGGCTTGGGTGCTGGTATTTAAGGTTGCCAGGAGTGTAAATTATATGCCAAGCCTATTTCACTGGTTCTTCTGTAAATTTTGGTGTTTCTCTTGATGAATGGGCCCATACATACTGTCATGCTTTCCCCGGGTTTTGCCATTTGTGTAATAGGGCGTAATGTATAATTTTATTCTGAGGAGATATGTAACCAGTGTTGCTTTACAAATGAAGATCTGCAATAAACTGATCGCGACACAAAACCGAAACTTCGTGACTGAGTTGCAGCGATGTCGCAACAGATTGCTCGCACACGCATTATACATGACCGATCGACCAAACAGAAAACATTGTGCAGAGCCACTTTGCAGACAAACTACGAAAAAGCAAAGACATGGGTCACAGCTCTATGGTAGAAATTTATATGTACCTGTTGAAACAAACGTGATCTCGCAATTTATTTGATGTATTGTACTTTTTCCGACAGGATTCTGGGCAGCACACATGGTGTAAGGTGTAGTTTGGCATTTGAATGTGGGCGGGTTTTCGTGTAGACCTCCATGTGCATTCTTTGGAGTGACATATCTTTTAATATTTTTGTCTCCTGCTAGGGTTTCAAGCCAAATAAATCTGATAAAGCAAAATGAGTCAGTTGGTAAGTTAAATGCTTCATCAGTAGAATTTAAAAAGCGATATCCAATATGGAAGCAAGTTTGATCATGCACATTTACCTCAATTATGCTTATTTTCACTCCTTAAATTCCTTAAACATATATAAATTGCAAATGCTTTACAAACTTCGTTGATATTGTACCAATAATTGATTTAATATTTTGCCCGATGATAGATGCATATAAGAGCATGCACTTTAATCACATGCAGAAATGTAGCTCACAACATGCTTGCTGGACTTTATCGTGTAGAATAGGAAAAGATCTGCCATAAAGAGCTCAATTATGTATTACATTGAAAACTATTATATAGCAATCTTTTTTAGTGATCAACCACCGAACCGGAGTTCTGGGACTTGTGCCAGTCACACTCGTGGACACGCTTCGGTGCACCATGCACACCTTGTTCCAGCAACAAATAGTGAATGCCTTTGTTATTGTTGTTGTTGTTGTTGTTGTTGTTATTGTTTTTTGTTTTGTTTTTGTTTGTTTGTTTGCTTTTTTGTATGACGTGACATGTTGGGGGAAATATTATAACTTTCATGTCAAAACACTGTACTGAAGACCCATTTTTTTCAATGAACGATTATTTTTTCACATCACAAACACTGCCTATGAAGGACTTGTCCTCTTGGTCCTTGGCGCCAGTAATTTTATAACCAGGATTTCCATGAATCAGCATCAATTTCCTCGGACATGACTGGCTTTAAGTTTACTTGTTTGTTTACTTATATGATTATTGGCTTGTGTACAGAGTTTAGTTCAAGGATCAAAGTCTAATATTTACCGTAAATATTGTCATTTATGCAACATGTATTAAAATGAGCTTTCGAATACCAGTTTTATCTGTTCTCTCGACCTTGGTATCATGGCTGTCCGCTAACCAGTTCTGTTTAATACTAGTGAGATATAGTAGTAGTAGTAGTAGTAGTAGTAGTAGTAGTAGTAGTAGTAGTAATAATAATAATAATAATAATAATAATAATAATAATGATAATAATAATAATAATAATAATAATAACAATAATGATAATAACAATAATGATAATAATAATAATGATAATAATAATAATGATAATAATAATAATGATAATAATAATAATAATAATAATAATAATAATAATAATAATAATAATAATAATAATAATAATAATAATAACAATAAGAACAATGTATTTGGACAACTACCCCATTACAACAGGGGCACCAATCAAGCGGGGTTATTTCATGGTGTGTCCATACCTTTCCTTCGAATTAATTTGTAATATACAAGTATAAACCATAAAACTTAAAGTGTTCAGTAGATTAATTCCGTTAGCTAACATAAATGATGTACATACATGCATGATATTATAATATAAACCTCATTTGGAAAAAAGCATACACGTGAAATTTTGCTAAATCTCAAATCACTTTCCTTTTCAAGTTGTAACATTTTCAATCAAAGGAAGAAAACAGTAAAAAAAGAAAATATGGTGGCACAAAAGTGCCAACTAAAATATTTTTCTCTCTCCATAAAAATGCGAAGGCGAAAACAAGAAAATAAGAAAGCAGAACAACGAAAACAAGAAAACACGAAGGCGAAAACACTAAAATGTAAAAAAACGAAGGCGAAAATGCGAAAACACAACCGCGAAAACACGACAGAAAATATGTCGTGTTTTCGCGCTTGCATTTTCGTGTTTTCGTGTTAGCGGTTTCTCGTTTTGTTGTTTTATTCTTTTGTTCCTTGGTCGAAAACAAGAAAACACGAAGGCGAAAATGCGAAAACACAACCGCGAAAACACGACAGCAATGATGTCGTGTTTTCGCACTCGCATTTTCGTGTTTTCGTATTAGCGTGTTCTCGTTTTACTGTTTTCGTTTCTTGATCGAAAACGTCACAACTTGATAAAGGAAGTAATTTGGGATTTTCAGAATTTCACGAGCTAGTTTTTTCAAGATGAGGTTTATATTATTATATTATGCATGTACATACATCATTTATGTTAGCTAACGGAATTAATCTAGTTTTCCAAATACATTGTTGTTGTTGTTGTTGTTGCTGTTGTTGTTGTTGTTGTTGTTGTTGTTGTTCTTCTTCTTCTTCTTCTTCTTCTTCTTCTTCTTCTTCTTCTTCTTCTTCTGATTCTTCTTCTTCTTCTTCTTCTTCTGATTCTTCTTCTTCTTCTTCTTCTTCTTCTTCTTCTTCTTCTCCTCCTCCTCCTCCTCCTCCTCCTCCTCATCATCATCATCATCATCATCATCATCATCATCATTATTATTATTATTATTATTATTATTATTATTATTATTATATCTCGCTTATACTAACTAGAACTGCTTAGCGGACGGCTATGTTACCAAGATTGAGCGAACAAGTAAAACTGGTATAGAAAGCACACTTTTACACATGTTACAATTTGATCCTTGAACTAAACTCTGCACACAAGATAACATGCATACAGGTAAACAAACAAATAAACTTAAAGCCAGACATGTCTGAGGTAATTGATGCTGATTCATGGAAATTCTGGTGACAAAATTTTCAGCGCCAAGGACCAAGAGGACAAGTCCTTCATGAGAAGTGTTAGTGTGGAAAAATAATCTTTTGTTGGAAAAAAATTGGGTCCTGAATAGAGTGTTTTGACATAAAAGTCATAATATTTGCCAGAACATGTCATGTCATATGAATGAAAAAACATCATGTATTATTTATTGCTGGAACAATGCATGCATGATGCACCGAAACGTGTCCGTGAATTTCACTGGGATAAGTCCCTGAACTTTGGTTCGGTGGTTGATCACTTAAAACGATTGTTATTTGATAGTTTTCATTGTAATACATAATTGAGCTCTTGTGTCAGTTTCCGTTTCTACATGATTAAGTCCAACAGGCATGTTTTAAGCTACATTTCTGCATGTGATTAAAGTGCATGCCCTGATGTGAAGTTCAGTAGTTCTAAATCATCGCATATATGTACGTCCTTATTTCATTTAAAGAACACATCATATTCATCAAATTTGAATTTTGAAGCAAACATGTAGGCTTTATTAGCCTCTGTGTAGAAATTGGGTCATCAGCGGGGAACCAGCACAAGATTCGTTTCAGTTCCATTTATCACAAAATATTGCATTCATGTAATGTTTCGTTATTTTTGTGTTTTACATATTACATACACTTGAATGTGATATGAGATAGTAACAAAATGATGGATAACTACTGATAAGAGATTTTGTGTATCATATACACAAGGATGTGATGTGAGATAGTGATAATATGATGGATAACTTAGCTCTTTATGTTTCCTTGTACACGTTTTGCAACCTGCTTATGTATGGCATACATAAGGATGTGATGTGAGATAGTGATAAAATGATGGATAACTTCTGCAATTTGCTTATGTTTGGCATACACAAGGATGTGATGTGAGGTAGTGATAATATGATGGATAACTTAGGTCTTTATGGTTCCTTGTACACACTTTGCAATTTCCGTGTATATATTTATTTAAATTCCTTGAATATATTCTGTTGTCAGCTGTTGAATTTGTGTACAGTATACGATCCATTTTCGTGGGTAGAGTCTGAGCTTTGGTAAGAGGTGCATTTGAGCATTTCACACAATCCCGGGACAGGAAAATTGTCAGACGGTGTCTGAAGACCATGACAAAACACATATATAAATCTGGCATATCACTTTTTATGTAATTTTTCTTTTCATATAATAGTGGAAAAGGAATCCAGAAATGAAAACAATTTTTTCGCCTTCCAAGGATAAATTTGCTTTGCAAAGTTATGGCGAATAATCTTCCGTACACTGTTCTGGTGTACGATTAAATATCTAGGGAAATGCACGAGTCTGATATTTCTCTATAAAAAAAAAAAAAAAACACGAATCACATGAGCTGAAAGTGTATTTCACATTTTGCCTGTGTCTATATATATATATATATATATATATATATATATATATATATATATATATATATATATATATATGTATGTATGTATATATATATATATATATATGTGTGTGTGTGTGTGTGTGTGTGTGTGTGTGTGTGTGCATCCAAACGAGATCGATATTTCTGCATGAACGTTCAGATGTGATCAGATATCTTGTAACATACTGAAAACTCCACCTTTTATAACATGTTATCGAATTTTATCTCGTAGCTACACATACGAAGGATGTTAATATTCTTGTCATCATAATATGAACACAAAGAATTTATTTTTGTGTTTAATTTTTAGATGTGATGATACTTGGCTACACAAACTTCCCCATTGGAGTTGATTGAGATTGTGGTGTAAAAACATGATTATTATTTTGTCACTTTCACCTTCCCAGACCTAGTTGACACTTTTATCTTCCATGCGTGGTAATACTATTAGCTATTAGGATAGTTCCACAGCGCCTGATACAAGTCTACTGCAACAGACCAGTTGATAGGGCTCCGGTTTATTCGGTTCACTTCGGGAAGTGCCCCCTGCTTTGTTATGTCTAGATGCAAACCCAGACATTTCTTTCTTTCTTTCTCTCTCTCTCTCTCTCTCTCTCTCTCTCTCTCTCTCTCTCTCTCTCTCTCTCTCCCTCTTTCTTTCTTTCTTTCTTTCCTTCTTTCTTTTTCACTACCAAATTTGTCCGGAGTTTTTCTCGGCCGCTATTTTTCAGTTAAACAACCAAACTTGCCATGGTGACTGACCTACCAGTGAAATTGTGAACCTGCTTTGGAATAGTCGTGCATCCAATGAACCATGAGCCAAAGTTGTAGGATTTTGATTTATAAGAATAATGCTAATACATAAATTCTAAATATTCAATTACTTAAAAACTATTACGCATAAAGGTACCACCGCAACTTCAATTTATAGGTTTGGGACAAAAGGTGCATTGTATGTACCATGAACCAAAGTTAAAATCTTGAATAGCTTCATAACTGCAGTAGATAGTGGTCTCATTCAAATTTCAGTTGATAAGTTTGTGACATAGATCAAATATACCAAGAACCAAAGTTGTAGCATTTTAATTTATACAAATTAGGCCACTACACAAAGTTTAGATTATGTTGAAAAATGGCAAAGTTTATCTTTTCAAACTGTTCTCATTTTGAAGGCACCAAGACAGATTTGCTGTGAAGCAAATGTTCTTTTCTGGTTTACATTTTGTGGTCGACAACGCTGGCCGGATTACATGGGGGAGGATCAGAAAGTAAAACACAGAAAGTGCTTGGGCTTAATGAAAAACCAAACCATCAGCAAAATAAAAATGCACGTTCACCACTGATGTGACATTTTAGGTAAAATATTTGCACTGTCCACATCAATACATGGTGTAATCACTAGCGTTAGCGGCATCCCTTATGAACATACGAAGGCGTGAGCCCGACTCGGCCACTTGCTGATTTAATAATCAGGCCGAGAATGGATGCATAATTAATTAGGGTCCAGATAATTTCGGTACAAGTTGGTATGAACAGGTCTATTATGAGTACATTAAAATATCTTAAAGCACTGATATAATAGTCTTCAATATTAGAAAAAATCGTAGAGAACCAATATAAAACTAGAAAAGAAGAATTGCTTTACAGCAAATCTGTCTGGGTGCCTTCAAAAACAGACCAGTTTGAAATGCTCCACTTTGACATTGTTCAACATAATCTAAATTTTGTGTGTTAGCCTAATTTTTATAAAGCAAAAGGCTCCAACTTTGGTTCTTGATCCATTGGTTGTGGGCATGTCACAAACTTAGAAAATGAAGTTTGAATGACACTACTACTATGTACACTAGCTTTGAAGCTATTCAATATTTTGATTTTGTGTATCTGCCTAATTTGCCTAAATTGAAAGGCTGCAACTATGGTTTATGGTTTATTGGACGGGGCTTTGCCACAAGCCCATAAATTGAAGTAGGCATGGCACCTCTATCTATACTAGTTTTGAAGCTATTCAAGATTTACATTTTGCATGTTTACCTAATTTGCATCAATTGAAAGCCTACAACTTTGGTTCATGGTTAATTGGATGCAGCTTTGCCACAAACCTATATATTGAAGTTGAAATGACATGTCTATGTATAATAGTTTTGGAGATGTTCAACTTTTGAACTTTTCAAAGCCCTTTATTTGCATAATTTGAAATTCTACTTAACTTGTACTGTCAATTATATTGGCAGGTGTCACATACCAGTGTATGCACATCGCAATTTTGAGTATCTGCAATATTTTGGAAGATATGGAGCTTTTGAAATTTTAATTGCCCGTAAATTTGCATACTTTTAAACATTATGACTATTCCAAATGAGATTCACAAGTTCACTAGTTAGGTTAGTCACCATAGCGAGTGTGGTGGTTTTTGGCAAAATAGTACTTGAGAAAATCTCCAGACCTAATTTGGTTGTAAAGAAAGAGAGAAAGAAAGAAAGAGAGAAAGAAAGAAAGAAGAATTCCTGGAAAAACAAAATGTCTTTCTTCCTTTATCACATAAACAAATTTTAACAGAAGCTGTCAAGAAACTACATAAACATGTACCTGTGAACGAAGACAAAAACTATACTGTCACAGTATTGGCCATGAATAACAGGCTTCATCTAACTGGTTGCAAGAAAACAAAGACATGAAAGTGTCCACTGAGATGACACAAATTCTACCCTCCTTGGTGTGGATGACTCAGCTCTGTATTTAGTCTATTTATAACAGAGGGTACACTCAGGCTTGTTCTGCCTAGAAGTCTGGAGCCTGTGTTCCCTTGGGACTGGTAAGCTCAGCAGACTGACATTGCCTCAGGCAAAAATAGGCCAGCTGGGACACCAGTTTTAGTCATGGTGCATTGACAGGTCTGTTCTGCACTAGTGGAAACTATAGCCTGCCTGGTACTTATGGCAGCATGGAGTGAATCTGTTCCTGCATGAACAGAAAGAGATTCTCTGTATTTTATTGAGAGCCTCATTACACAGTTGTTGGGAGTCTGCCCACATTTTTTTCCCTATTTTTGCTGCAAGATACAAACCTTCCAAAGCATACACCTAGCTAGACTTGCTCAAGTGTCCCTGGACTGTCTTCCGTATCTTATTCAAAATCAAATTCATTGCAAAATGAAATTTTAAGTAAACGCACATCGTAGCTTTATTCTGTTACAATACAGGTAGGCCCTTTTTAGCGCTTAAACCTAGCTAATCGGCATGGAACGTGTCTATAACCAGATAACATTGACTCCAAATGATTAGCGCCGGGTGGGCTGCACTGTGTTTCTTATCACACAGACAAGCGAGGGGTCATAACACTCATCTCTTTAGAAGCTGTTAATTGAGCTACTGTGTGATGAAGGTTTAATTGCAGTACACTGTGTCGGGCGGAGGGCGTCTAGTGAGACTTGAAAAGCTTGTCGGCTTGTTGCTGCTATGAATAATTCATGAGCAGTCAAGCACGTGACCGATTCAAGGCCGTCTCATTGTGTCAACTGTTTATTTACATGCAAGCACGCACATTTTACTGTAGAGAAATGTCAGTTCTTGCCGATGGCTATTTTTATTTTGCGTTTCAATAAATATTTTCCTTTTAGGATGATTTAAATCAAAGATCGGGCTGTGGCTTGTGATAATTTGAGTGATGTAACTTTGCAAAACTACGCAAAAATTGGGGAATTTCATCGTCTCAATCTCGATTTTTTTCGTCTACGTGCCATGTTGTTTATATTGTTAGAATGCTCAGAACCTTATCTATTTTAACAGCAAGCTCTCCCATTGGCTGAAACAAGAGTATTTTAGTGGGAATCCCTTCAAAACTTCTTCTATTTCAAACAGATGCGTCGTTATTTTAGTTGGAAACTACAAGGGCCCAGAATCAATCAGATGTTGTTCGCTGTCCAATCAAAAGGTTTTTCTACCCTTGTTTCGTTCGGTAGTACTCACTGCCTCGTGTTGTGAAAGTCTGGCTTGAAAGATGGGTGACATTTGTGTGAACACAAGTGACGATTACGGACAATTTATTGAAGCAAGAAAAAAAAAATTAACCCTGTAAATTGCTCAGAATGATAACATACTACCACTGTACTGGTCTTTGTGCAAAATAGAGCAGAGGGTCCATTTTTTTTTTCATGGAAAGAGAGTAAAATACGCCAGCCGCAGATAAACATGGCTCGGGTGAAAATACCGCTGCCACTCGTGTTTTATAGGCCTATCATGTTGACAGTTTGTCAGTGACTGCGATAAACTGTGTTTATCGACTATTTTCTGCAGCAACAAGCTCTGCCACTATAATTTAATGACATAATAACACACAACCGATCTTTAGAAAAATTAAGAGAAGCCATCGTTCGTGACGCTAACCAAGAAAAATGCGCGGACAGGTACCCATGCAATCGTATTCACACAGATTTGACCACTTTGATAAAATAGTGATTGAGATTGGTATACTCCCTTTGTTAGGGTGTAGGGTATAATTTTTGTTTAAATTGACAAAAGAACCACATAGAAATGTAGAGGTCTTACTGAACAAAACTTAAATCATGACGTGAAACGGTGGATATTTTGTATTATTGCAAAAATAAAAAAGGTGTGGCACTTTTACGCCAGCGTGTCGCATGTTGCGCAAGAAAACAAAAAATGTCCAGTGGTTGGCTTTGCCAGACCTCCAAACTGCCCAAAGTTCCAGGACGTAAATTAGCACAACATAATGAGACCACTCAAATATTCTGGGCGTCTTGAACTTGATCTGACCTCGGATTTGACTTCTCACATTCCACGAAACCCCGGATGTTGTGACGTCACTCCCACCGAATTGATGGTAGTCCAGAGTGGGCTTGTGCAAGTTTAACAAGTCCCTGGTGTTGGCAGCCGGAGGGAGACGGTCAGCTTTGTCTCGCTTGAGTGGCCAGTGACCAGCCATGCATTCACCGAAGACCACTTCCCAGTTACCACCTTTTTGCAATAATAATGGGATTAACTGACCAGGACTCAATTGCTGCTACTGTTGAAACCGGCACGGCGGCAGTGTCGACCAATAATAATAATAATAATAATAATAATAATAGTAGTAGTAGTAGTAGTAGTAGTAGTAGTAGTAGTAGTAGTAGTAGTAGTAGTAGTAGTAATAATAATAATAATAATAATAACAGTAGGACCTACTTAACATGTTGTAGTTGGTACAATATTATACAGTTAATTTTGTGGAGGTGAAAATGTATCGCACTTCTGGGTGGGACCGCAGGATGGGAAAATATGGACATGCACCAGGGACTTGTGCAAGTCTAATAGCTAGCATGCATGGATAGAAAGCTGCCTGTGACACAGGTTCAATCTAATTAATTATGAATGCAAAATGGTTGCCTGGCACCATAGAGGTCAAACAACAGGTCATACAGCAGGCACTTGAAGGCCTGCATGTGGATTGGGGAGAAATTTGGAGAATTTAGCATACATTAAAATTCCACAAGATTTGTTCATATGCTATTGGATTTACCAGTTTTCCCTAACCTATATGTGTAAGTAAGAACAATGTGTCTATCTCCAATAATTTGGAAGATATGGCACTTTTAAAATTTTAATTGCCCCTCATTTGCATAATTTTAATCATCATGACAATTCCAAGTCAGGCGAGTAATTTCACTGGTAGGTCATTTACCATGTCAAGTTTGGTGGTTTTCGGAATTGTAGGGTCTGAGAAAAACTCAGAAGAAATCTGGTTGTAAAGAAGAAAGAAAGAAAGAAAGAAAGAAAGAAAGAAAGAAAGAAAGAAAGAAAGAAAGAAAGAAAGAAAGAAAGAAAGAAAGAAAGAAAGAAAGAAAGAAAGAAAGAAAGAAAGAAAGAAAGAAAGAAAGAAAGAAAGAAAGAAAGAAAGAAAGAAAGAAAGAAAGAAAGAAAGAAAGAAAGAAGAATTCCTGGAAAAACAAAATGTCTGGGTTGTCACCCCGACATAATGACTAGGGGAAACTAATGTAGCCTATGGTATCCAAGGTTAATGCATTCTGCAGAAAAAATGTATAGAATGACTATGGGAAACTAGAGTACCCAATGTTACCCATGACTTAATGCTTTCTACGTATAAAATGTACATGTTTTTAATCTTTGCTTTGTACCCTTATGTTACAGTAATAGTGATATCGCAGGATAGTTTCATTCAAGCACATCTGAAGATGGTCATACAAATAATATCTTAAGTGTTTCACATCTTGGTTATGAATTGTACAATACAAATGGACATCCAGGCAATATTTAATTGGATTGTGAATAAGCATAATCGTTGCAAACTTGCGACACATCCTAACAACCTTCAATAAACAGAGACATGTGGTTTCATCCAGACAGATGCAATTATAGAGTTACACTGTGTTGAGCATTTTGTTTCTAATTACAAATTTCTAGTTCAGATCTGCTTTGGAAAACACCTGTGTAAAAACTTGCCTAAGGTAAACTTGATATTAGTATCTGTACAGGACATAATTGCAACAAATTTCTCTATTACTTCCATTTCCATGAAATTTGGCGAGAGGCTTTGTGCTTTTTCAAACAATTCATTGCGTTCATCCACACAAAGTAGGCATTGTATAAAAAAGTGAGGCCTGTCGTCTTAAACTCCGAGATAACACCGTACCCAGAAGCGGCAACAGGAAGTTTAGGTTTGAGGTTTGGCACGGCGTCCAAGTTCTAGTTTGTAAGTTGTGACAGCTCAATTTTAAGTCTAGCAATGCACTGAATGCATGTAACGCTAGGTACATTTTGTATACATGATTCTAAGCGAAATTCCTTTTGAAAACTTCATATAATTGCAGCTTTCTGTCATATTCCAGGGAGTGAAGCATAGGTTCACACTTTTGGATATAATCCCTATACAATTATTCTTTTAATGTTTTTATAAAGGTAAAATCGTCTTCCACTAGTTGAGAATACCAGAAAGAAATGTGCTTGGCTGAAGAAAGAATCTTCACTACCGTTGTACACCAATTTGTTTGACCTCCATGATACGTCTCGAGTAGCATATTGTATGCTGATTTCAATACATGTTCAGATGGCAGTGTTAACACATACAATCTAACCTGCTGTCTGATGAATAAGGGGAATTCATGCTTTTGCTTTGAAAGCCCTGCCATTTTACCTTGTTCTTAGATTTACCAAACATATTCCATAAGACATTTGAATAATTTCCAGATATACCTCTTTGTCGGAGTTTATAAAAGAGAGCACCGCGGCCAACATAAGCGAACGCTTTGGTGAAAATCGACAAGGCATACATACAAAAGTTTACCAAGAAAGTTTTGCTTTTCAATGGGGCGTACCGGAACAAAAGCATTATCATTTCTTGTTTTGTTCTGACAGAAACCATCTTGGAACATATCATCATCTTCAAACATATTATTCTTCGATATCAGTCGACCATTCAGTACAGATTCAAAAAGTTTTCCCAATGTGACAAGCACAGTGATTTTCCTGTAATTAGCAGGGTCTGCCTTGTTACCAGATTTGTCAAGGGCATTAACTATGCCGTCTGACCACTGAACAGGGATATTAACACATTTTAGGTTGAAATCGTAAAAACACAGAAGTGGGCAAGTCAGGAGGGACTCTGCATATTTTAGATATTCGGAACCAATTCCATCTTTACGTGGTGCATCATGGGTTTTAAGATTTTTTAGATGTGTTTTAAATTTACTTTCACTTATAAAAGAATTAAGAATTGCTCGTATTATTAAGATTTTTTAAAAATCTGATTCTTCATTCAAATAAACATTTCTAATATCCACCATAAATTGTAAATCAAAGTACTATGTAGCAGGTGGGGAAGTAGACTCTGAAAAAAATGATAAAAGTTTTGTAAATCTCTTTCATTGCTAGCCTTCTTGTTTGAGAAACCTTTCAAAAAACGCCAATAGTTGCTAGAGTTGTTGGAACGCAAGGTTTCAAACTTCAGCCTTACTTTATACATATATTGCCTTCGTTTTCTCTGCACCGCTTGTTTATATTCTGTTTGTTACTGGTTACATTTCGAGTGGTTACTTTTGTCAGATAAGTCATGACATTTTACAAAATTATGTGCTAGAGCTTTTAAAGCCTTACATTCACATTCAAACCAGCGATTTGATATTATATTTGTTTTTGAGAGCAAATTGCATTCCTGGGGAGCATTTTTAATAACATTCCCCGGAGTCTATAAAACCCAGCACAGACATCTTCCACTGTATTTACAGGGGGAAGCATACTGAGCAATTTTTTTTAAGCGACATTAGTAGTCAATTCTTTGTAGCAACTAAAGATACACGTAGAATCCAAATTATTATAATATGGGAACCTACAATGCATGACCTTCAATCTCAGATTTCTGTGCTGAAGGCCTACATTTAGGTCCAAATTTCAAATTAAAAACGGAATTGAAAAAACACACAGAACAAATCAACCACCAAATCGTGTGTGTGAAGTCTGTGCACCAAGGGGCACAAGGGGTAAGTCGTTGCACTTGCTCATTTCAGTAAATAGATATGGCTTAACCATTTTGTACTGACGGAGTGTACATTGTTATGAAGTGACTAAACCGAATAAATGAGTACTGGCCACAAGTGAAGTTGTACATTGTTACGTACAAATTGATACTATTGGAAATGATAACAGACATTTTCATTAAAAGACCGCCTAAGCTTAAGCTGGGCTTAAGGAATGTCTGAATATAATTTCAAACTGTCCAGTATATCATGATAGAACCCCACACTGATAAGGTCAGATTTTTTTTGACTGATTTTGTGTTAACAGGATTATTTCAGCGCGTGGGTCTTCCATTCTTCCTGAAGCGGAAACTTAAACAGTTAAGTTTCCCGTACTGGCGTTCTAGGGCTTTTTATTTACCGTACTGGCGTACTTGAAGCCCTCTTATTTTACATACTTCGAACTATCCAAAATCTTTTTTAGTGATCAACCACCGAACCGGAGTTCTGGGACTTATGCGAGTGAAATTCGTGGACACGTTTCGGTGCATCATGCACACCTTGTTCCAGCAACAAATAGTGAATCTCTTTTTTTTTTTTTTTTTTTTTTTTTTTTTGCTTTTTTTTTTTTTGGTTTTTTTTTTGGTTTGTTTGTTTGTTTTTTTTTTGTTTTTGTTTTTTGGGGGGGGGGTTGTTTTTTGTTTTTGTTTTTTGTTTTTGTTTTTTTGTTTTTTGTTTTTCTTTTTTGTTTTTTCGTGTGCCATGGCATATTGGGGGGACCGTATTAAAGACCATTTTTTTTCACTGAACGATTATTTTTCCACACAAACACTACCTGTGAAAGACTTGTCCTCTTGGTCCTTGGCGCTGATGATTTTGTCACCAGGATTTCCATGAATCAGCATCAATTTCCTCAGACATGACTGGCTTTAAGTTTATTTGTTTGCTTACTTATATGCTTGTTGGCTTGTGTACAGAGTTTAGTTCAAGGATCAAAGTCTAATATTTACCGTAAATATTATCATTGATGCAACATGTATTAAAATGTGCTTTCGAATACCAGTTTACCTGTTTGCTCGATCTTGGTATCATGACCGTCCGCTAGGCAGTTCTGTTTAGTACTAGCAAGATATAGTAATAATAATAATAGTTATAATGATAATAATAACAATATCAACAACAACAACAACAACAACAACGAGATATAATAATAATAACAACAAGAACAATGAATTTGGAAAACTACCCAGTTACAACAGGGGCACCAATCAAGCGGGGTTATTTCATAGCGCGTCCACACATTTCCTTTGAATCCGTTTGTAAAATACAAGTATAAACCATAAAAGTTAAAGTATTCAGTAGATTAATTCTGTTAGCTAACATATGGGAAGGTAATAAACGGAAGTGAAAACGCTAATGCGAAAACACGAAAATGCGATTGCGAAAAAACGAAGTAATTTCTGTCGCATTTTCGTCGTCGTGTTTTTTACTTTTGTGTTTTTGCTGTCGTGTTTTCTTGTTTTCGACCAAGAAAAAAAACAGCAAAACAAGTAAACGAAAAAAACGTTTATGCGAAAACACGAAAATGCGAGTGCGAAAACATGACATAATCTCTGTCGTATTTTCGCGGTTGTGTTTTCGCATATTCGCTTTCGCGTTTTTTATTTCAGTGTTTTCGCATTCGTGTTTTCTTGTTTTCGCTGTTCTGTTTTCTTATTTTCTTGTTTTCGCTTTCGCATTTTTATGGAGACAGAAAAATATTTCAGTTGGCACTTTTGTGCCACCATAAGAAAACGAGAAAACGCTAATACAGAAATATGAAAAGGCGAGTGCGAAAACACGACATAATTCCTGTCGTATTTTCGCGGTTGTTTTTTCGCATTTTCGCCTTCCTGTTTTTTTTTAATTTTAGTGTTTTTGCATTCGTCTTTTCTTGTTTTCGCTGTTCTGTTTTCTTGTTGTCTTGTTTTCGCTTTCGCATTTTTATGGAGACAGAAAAATATTTTAGTTGGCACTTTTGTGCCCCATATAAACGAATAACTAACAAATATGTCAAAATGGTTTGCCATATTATTTACAAAGAAGTGGACACGTTTCCTAGATTACTGTTTCATAGTATGGACCGAGTCACTGTCAGATTTACATGATTTTCATCAAATTTTAAATCAGCTACACCTAGAACCAAGTATCCGATATGAAATGAAATATGGTAAAAATGAATTAGAATTTCTAGACTTAAAAGTCCATCAAGATGACAGAAATATATCATTGGATATGTATTTGATACGAGAGACGGCAAAATCAGTCAGTGAACATAATGTTAAATGTTCTAACCTTGTGCCTTAATTCTTTGTATTCCAGAGACAGAACTCGTGTTACAACGTAAATATGTAACTATCAATGGAAGGCCTCATCTTGGAAAAAATTAGGCCTATTTCAATAGGGAAGCGTTTAATTTCAATTGATATGATAATAACATCATACATGTATGCTGGGCTGAATGGTGTAATTTACGTTTTTTTCAAAGAAGGTCTAATCTAGGACAAAGTAGGCCATTTTTATCAAGAACCCGTTACATATTAATTGATATGAAAATGACATCATGCAACAGGCCTTAATCGGAGACGTTATAAATGAACGTCATAGTACGCCTCTATCCTAATTCGGTCTTATGGATATCACGTTAACAAAACAAACTAGCGTAAACGTGCTGGATTCAACATTATTCCTACACTTTCTGCGTATCTAGAGTTCACCAATGCATTAAAATGGTGAAAACGGTTGCACCTGAACCACAGAATATGCTTTGATACTTACACACACACACACACACACACACACACACACACACACACAAACACACACACACATATATATGTATATATATATATATATATATATATATATATATATATATATATATATATATATATATAAATATATATTTACATTTACATATATATAAATATATATGTATATGTGTGTGTGCGTGTGTGTGTGTGTGTGTGTGTGTGTGTGTGTGTGTGTTTGTGTGTGTGTATGTGTGCGTGTGTGTACTGCTCGCATGGAAGTTTACAGGGGTTTTACGCTGCAGGGTTGGCACAAGGCACTGAATATGCTTTCTTTGGATCATTTGCCTACGCAGTGTGTACGCGGCGGCTTCGCCGTGTCTACGCGGAGTGTACACAGAGGCTTTGCAGTGTCCACGCCAGGTCTTCGCTCGTAACTATAGGCCTACGCATTGGCTACTGTATACGCGTAAACATATGCATATATTTTCTCCCATGTATGTGCAGTCCAGAGTTCCATGGACGGGCCGTGCTGCACCATGTAGAATTTATTGCCCATCCACACGACCCTGTAGAAAGATCGCGTGCTTGCCCTACTTTTGCGCTTACCACTTTTTTTATGGTGCGCACCTTGGATGTTGATTTATCATCTGCTGCGGTATTTTTCCTTGATCGCTGTTTCAACACAACACTGTCAGATTTTTTTTTCTAATATGAAATGCCGGAGAATACTCTGGACTACACATACAAGGGATAAAAATAAAACAACACTCATGCAATTACCTGGCCGTAAATTCTGCATGGCACTCGCGTACTCACGTACCTGTGTATACTCTCGATGGCTCGCCTGCGGCGGGCTGCATCTCGTTTATCCTTCCGCTTCACCGGTACGCTCGTGCAACGAAGAATTTTTGGCCAGGCACTCACACTTGTGTAGTTTTATTATTGGATTCCTTGCCTTGGCTTGACACCAGAAAAAAATGGCTCTGTGTGTTGGGAGGGGGGGGGGGGGCAATCATTCACCTGATCTGTCTTTAAAAGATTTCTGAAGTGGATGATACAGTGTATAATACCGACAGTTAGGTCGTTATGGCTGAAGTCCTTTAAATATAGGCCTTTAATGTTTAATGTACATTTATGAAGTTCAACTCGAGCGCATACACAGGCTGTTAGCATTAGATTAACATTTATGTTGTTCTAAATATTTCGTTTCTCTGGTAAAATTATTGGCCCAAATAGATCAAGACAAGCATTTGTGTCGGCCCCAGAACAGGCATAACGTAATCCTTCCATAGCCATCCAATGGTAAACGTGCATGTTGTGTCGTCGTTCCGGGTTTACCTGCCCGGGCAGTGTGACCAATTTTCTGAACATGCTACTCGCTAACGTGGGATAGATCTGCAGATTTCGTGGTAAATCAATAAATATTTATATAAATCAAACTGACATGCAAACTGTTCAACGTCTATCTTCAAAATGGACGAAATTGCATAGGGGTCACTTTTCTTTTCTCAAAAATTACATAGCTGAAAGATATTCATTTCTTTTGTTTGGCAGTGATTCAGAATTTAATTTTATAGCAGTGGGAATTTGAACTAAGCACATACAACGGAAAGAGGAGTGGGAGAATACAGGTCAAATCAGGTGGGGCAAGTTTTTTTTTTTTTTTTATTATATATATACATTGTATATTTTATTGATGGCAACCTGACCAATGGCGTCAAACCAATTCTTTTGGGAGGAACTGGTGGCCTTAAAAAGGGCTTTGGGGTTATCATTTGAGCTTAAACAGCATATGAGCCGCCGTGCTACGCTCTGACCAGGTTAAAGTGGGAAGAATCACCATTCCCACCTTTCACCTGCCCTATGTGTGATCGGGCCATAGCCGGCAACCCGAGAACCCCCTACTTTTGGGGGTGGGGTGGAGGAGAGGGTTAGCAGAGGAGGCTTTCCTTGGTGGTGGGTGAAGCACATCCTAATGTCTATAAATTCATATGTGAATTTACAGAGAGAGGAATCACACAGGTGATGATGAAGTCATCCCTGCTGAGGGGAAAATAAAAGCAAGGGGCACAAGAATGCAATGTTTGCGTGCAACAAGCACTTACTGAAGATTGTAGGTCTACTTGAGTTTGAGGAGCGTGCGTGCATATGGGTAGGCCCGATGTATAAATATTTTGTACAAAGAAATTTACCAGCATATTTATGACCACCAACTATTTTTGGAAGAAAGGTTGTAAATGAAAGGTATTCATTGCAGGTCTAGACAAAACGGTCCACACCGGCCTGCACAGAAATGACATTGAGAAGTCAGCTTGTGATTCCCCATTCTCATTAAAAAATGTGATCTCGAACTTAGCGTTTACAGCTGTGACCTTTCATGTGATTTTAACTGTTTTACAACCCCGATTCACTGTTATGTCTGTATGTCTGTATTGTTTCGATCTATAACTATGTGTATCTTACTTTGTCCCCTTGTAAATATAATGAATGTATGTGTAAAACTTCTCCAAAGCGTTACATGTATAAACACAAAAAAATTGTCTTATTTTAATTAATAACTTGGCAATGGTCTTTCTTTAAAATTTATTTTTACTAATTGTATGCTAATTTCCGTCACACGTTTGTATTATCTGAGGGAAATAGCCAAATCAGTTAATAATGACTAAAATTATATGATTTCGTTAACCATGCCAAGGCAAGATTTTCCAGTCAAAAATCAACCAAATGAATCAATTCGCATCCTTAAATTCGATTTTTTTTGGGGGGGGGGGGATGGGGGATCCCCCCACCATGCCTTCGGGCGCTCCCTTTGGCCCTTTCGGCCACTGAAAGAATACTTTTTAGGGCCACTTGGGGCCATGGCTGAGTTTCTAGCACTGGCCTGGGTCGATCAATTTTTTGATCAGCTAAGGGCGGCTTGAAAGTACCGTTTTCTTTCATCTTTTTTTTAAAAATTTATTTCATCTTTTTTTTTTTAGTTCCATTTATTTTAGGGTTGGTCCTTTTTAGTAGGGTTTGTCAGGTTACCGGAACCACACATAAATTTTTGTTAGGCCTTAGGTAGCTCGGACGTTTGTTTAAACATGTATAAAATGGATGTTCTTTCCCCTTTTACACATTACCTGCTTTGACGTCAGTTTAATTTGTTACCTGGGCACAGCCGGAGTCATTTGTGTACATTAAAAGAGAGAAATCTCTCTCTCTCTCTCTCTCTATCTCTCTCTCTCTCTCTCTCATTACGATCGGTACCAAATATGTAGAATGCACGAGGACAAGGAACAAAGTACAGCTAGGCCTATAATAGTTTATGCGCTATCTGTCCATCGTAGATCAATTCAACTTAAGTTACTGTCGACAATCGGACATAAATGCAATGCTTTTGGTGCATAGGTCTAAAACAATACATCATTGACTTTATAGGCCTGTCTATATGAATTCATTATACCTGTGACTACTGGAAAATGTCAAGATGAAAATTCACGCTTGTAACGCCTTGCACATTTTGTGTTATTAGAATTTATATTCTCTGATGCCAAAACGGCGAAATTGGAGCCTAATAAATTGTAAGAACGTTTGATATACAGATTTTTGCCATTCATAGGTATCATTATAGATGGTGTAGTGATCAGAAACAGATCATGAAGTGACAATTGTGATACGGCACTTTGCATCAAACTATTCTACGCACTGTCAACTCAGTGTCCACGCGGTATGCAGCTTCTACGCAGCCTGTACGCACTCTACACCCTGAGTCTACGCACCCTCTGCACAGTGTGTGCGCACTGAAAATAATGTCAGCGCACCTCTAATGCCTTGGCTATACGCATTTTGCGTGGAACTGTAAACTTTTAGGCGAACGCAACTGTGTGTGCGTGTGTGTTTCTGTGTTTGAACAAAGTTCAAAGTTCCTTCATTTATTGTTTTCATATAGGGCTTTCAAAAGTAAGGATACCCAAAAATAGCCGTTTAGCATATCAGAAGTAATCCCCCCCCCCAAAAAAAAAACCAAAGAAAAAAAAACCAAACAAGTATTGAAACTTTTGTGTTTAAGGTATAAGCTGCTGAACGAGTAAAGAAGCTTTTCGTAGCATCTACCGTCCGCCTCTCTTATGGTCTCTTTACTCGTTCAGCAGCTTTTGTCTTCCAAACTGTCATAAAGTTCTGCGATATTGCTGTTCGTGGGTTGGTGTAACTGCACATCACAGAGTTCCGTAATGAACTTGTGTATAGTGGTCCACTCTAGTGAATTATATCTACTTGCCGCAAATACAGTTTTTTTTTTGTTTTTGTTAAAGGAATCTGAGACAGAAGTTGCAATTGATTCAGTACTACGGCCCTGTTCTTTAAGTTTTGATTCATAGCTTAACCAAACTAATTCGTTCTTTAAATGGCCAAAAGAATTTTGTAGCATCTACCAAAGTTTCAACAGTGAAAAATTTAACAATCCTTTTTGAATATTTATTGGCTGACCAATACGCTTCCTTTGTATATGAATTGATATTTATGTATGGCTTAATATCGTTTCAAACTTTTGCTTATCAACTCCGAAAGAGAAATTTTGACTTCATCTATGGATAGATTTGTGTACAGTGTAGACAAATCAGAACATTTAACATTTCTTGCTTTTAAATGTTTGATTTTAGATACAAACTCGAAAGAATTGCTAACACCCCAAAACAATTTATTTCACATTTTTTAGAAATTACTTTACAGTACTTATGGAAATGATTCTTAACTGCAGTCAGACACATTGCTACTTCCTTTGATTGATGTTTTGTTCTATATTCCGAAGCACAAGCTATTAATCTAGATTCAAAGTGTTCTTTTTTTATGTAATTTGGGTGTCCAGAACAAAAGTGGCAAACACAAGTCCTCTTCAGAAATTTCGGTATTCAAATTCCGTCTCATATCATGTGTATTTATCAAATTATCAATGGATTGTTCGTGTAATATATGTGTCATTTCCTTTTATGTCTGAAATATTGCTTATACCAAGTTCATTTTTCAAAAGTTCTGGATGATAGTTTTTGCAGATGATTGTTGCCATATTTACAGAAAATAATGGGAATTCTTTTATTTTGCATTCCTTGGGAATCACATTACAAGCGAATGTCAATTTAAAAAGGGACAGAATGTTCAGCGAATAACTAATTCTGTGTGTGAAAGGAATGCTGCAAAACCTTTGACCCATCTGTTCTTATTAGAATCTGGTTTCCGAATAGTTGTTGCGTAAGCATACGCAATTTCACAAAAAAAATATTGCGGAAATGTGTGTTCAGAATAAGCAAGGCCCATATTTTCATTGATTCTGGTTTTATTTCGAAACAATAGTGCTTTAACAACTATATGTAATCAATCAATGCCATTATCGAAAGACTGTACTAAATTTTGAACGAGTCTTTTCTAACCGCATTCCTAAATTTCTTGAATTTTAATGATTTTCTTTGTCTGTGACTTCTTCTTTGAATAACAGACCGATTATTATGAAAAGTTGTGTGATTGCTGTCTATTAAAAGTAGCAGAGTTCAAATTCCTAACATCACGGAAGCCTAAACTCCTGTCATTGAGTCCAAAGGGAAACGCTGGATTAAATGAATTAAGTATTTTGATCCAAATATCTTCCATATGCAATAATTTCCTTGTGTAAACATAACTGTCTTGGTCCAACAAATTTGGCTCCATGTAATCAATAATTGTATCCGGCAATCCAAATGTGAATGTTCCTCAGAATTGAAATGGTTACACAAAAAAAGTCATTTGTGATCTTTAATTGCACTTTTATATCCATTAAATCTCGTTTTAACTGATTGAGTAGTCAGGCCCACATATTGCGTTTTACAATTGATGTAGGATATAAAATAAATGATACTGGAAGATTCATAAGACAATACAAAATTTTGGAACTGAGGGTCTTTTTCAATGTGATTAATCACCAAAAAAAATATGAGTTTCACTTTGAAGTAGTTTCCCGGACAGTAATATTTCGGAAACTATTGGGTATAATACGTTCTTGTCACAGATTTTGAGATTGGTCGTGTTTGTTCTAAATTTCAAGACTTTGCATCTAGAACCAAATTTATTTGCAATAAACTTGAGTCAAGAGAATTCAAAGATGTACTTTTGATCAAATATTTCTACAACTCTTGCTGAAGATATCTGGAGATGGTCAGAATGGTTGGCTTTAATAATTTTAGAGATTTCAGATTTGCCTTCTTTACTACTAGATTTTATCTTTTGGCATCATTCTGTTTTAATGTTCACCTTTTAGACATTTTAGGCTAACTTCTTTTCCATTAGGTTAACCCCCCAGGGGCTAGCTGTAGCAAGCAGCGGCCTACGACAGTTACAAGCTTGCCTAATTGCACTTGATATCTGGTTAAGAAACATAATATTGTCATTGCATTGTCTTGACTTGAATAAAAATAACTTTCATTCTTTTCTGACTTGCCCTATAATTTTGCTGTTCATATCCAAAGATTATTAGAAAGTTTGGCTACAATAACTTTACAGTTTTTAGACTTGTCTGTTTTACTACTTGATTTTATCTTTTGGCATCATTCTGTTTAATATTCCCTTTCAGACATCTTATGCTTACATGCTTTCTGTCAGGTTAGCCCCCCCCCCCCCCCGGGGGGGGGGTTATTAGTAACAAGCAGCGGCCTACGACGGTTACAAGTTTGCCTAATTGTACTTAAAATCGTGTTCAGAAAACTTGTTTTGATAACATGTTTTTGACATAAATGCTAATGACTTTTATTCTTTCTGACATGCTTAATTCACGTTTGCTCAATATTAAAAAATTACTTAAAATTGACAGTATTTTCTCAAAAGTCACGAACCAGGTACGTAACGTTGAAAAATTGTCTCAGGTTTGGCAGTGAAATAGAGCTTAATTGTTTGTAGATTTTTCAAAGAGAGGAGAGGGTGTCATCATGGAGTTTGTTTTACATCTCTGGTGCAGGATTTCCATTGTTGTAGTCCTTGTTAGGATTCACCTTGGTTTGTACAGGTGGTCTAGCTGCAACTGTTTATTCTACAATCACTGGGAATAAATATAATGCCCCAGTTTGTTTCTACAGCAGTTATACACCGGCAGGTTGTTTAACTACGATAAGCTATCCAGCTAGAAAGGGTACACGCTGGTTCAGGGGATAGTCAAATTGTTCTTATCTGAACCTGTACTATACAAATTTAGAAAATATGATTTGTTTGACAGGCATTATTCTTTCATAATGAAGCTCTGCCTTTATACCAAAACTCCACGTATTCAGCTAATTCATCATTTGCCACGTTCATATTTATTCATTATTATCTGGGTTGTCTTTGCTGAATATTTAGCTTAGACAAAGAGCCGTTACTCAGAGAGACATGTACGGTTAAAGGCTCCGAAACATGTTGGGTAGTTACCTGCTGAGAACCATTTAATTTATTTGGACTAATAAAAGCTATGTCAAAAGTTTACAGAGAAACGTGTGCAATATGGACAATAGTACTTCCATATGTATACAGGACAGGGAAAGGTTAGCTTATTGAGAGTAAAGAGTTCGGACTGCGGAATAGGGTAATGACTACTAGGAAATGTTTCCGGACAAAAAGACACAAATATACAAATATATGTATAAAAACAGCTGGTAGCATGCATGTGTGTATTTATGTATGTATGTATGTATGTATGTATGTATGTATGTATGTATGTATGTATGTATGTATGTATGTATGTATGTACGTACGTACATACATACAGGCATACATACATATATATGTTGTTTGCACACATCGTTAATGATGGCTGCAACCTGTGTGTGTGTGTGTGTGTGTGTGGGTTTGTGTGTGTGTGTGTGTGTGTGTGTGTGTGTGTGCGTATTTTTTACAAGATTATACAGAATGATACATACAGATCATTACAAATTAATGTGACAAGAACTGAAAACCCAACGAGCTGAAAAGCCCCATGTATGCATTGAAAGCTATCCATTTAGTGCCTCTGTACTACTAGACAGTCCAGGTGAAATAATATTTTCAAACTGAACCATATTTAACCATAGATGCATGGCGAATGTTAAGAATGTTCGTGTTCTGTCCTGGCTGTACCGTGATATGTTTTTATTTATGTTAACATTTTTTAGCACTTTGTCAAGATAATTTGGCACGAAATCAGCCCACCGATCAAAGTCAACGTAATGAAAGCGACTCACAAAAAGCAGTCGATGGAGATATGAGCAGAACCAACGAATTTTGTTCTCGTTCTAAAAGCACATTGACTGCCCCTTGTGCATGGTTGAGTGTCAAGTTCAAGCAATCTGTGTCAGTTGATCTTGTATCTGTGACGCTTCCTAAATATAAACAAGGTGAGTTTTCAGAAGTCAAACAAGCATTTGATATTCTTCATCATTAAATGATCTTATTATAAATTTGAGAGTCGGAAAGAAACTTCCGTCTACTTGTGCAAAGTTCCCATAGGCAGCAAGTTGCATTTCACACTCAACATATGTGCAAGGTCCACCTAATCAGCAAGTTGCATTTCACATAAAACATGTTTTTCATCAAAATATGAATATCTAGCAACATTTTGCAAAGTACAAGCAGAGGCATGCACACAATATCTCACAAAATCTGAACAACCAGGTTATACAGTGCCATTTTACAGATAAAGATTTTGAGTACTATCTCGTTCAAGTCGTAACCATTTCCAATACTTGCGCCACATCCAATTTGTAATGTCTACGTTGATTTTGAGTTACAGCAAAGTACTGTGTCGGGTAGTTTTCCATAAAACAGCTGCATAGTAAAAATACAAATTCCCCTGAAAATGATTTGTGTACCATAAGAGTTTGTGTCATTAGAGTGGTCAATACAAAACGTAGATCATTCGCAAATGCAGTTGTTCAATTTGATTAAACATCTGAAGTGCTGGAAGTAGCATATTGTCATGCATGAACGTGAATTTTGTTCACCTACATACACATATTATTCGCTATTATAAGTATTCATTACGCACTGAAATGCATTGTTACGTAAAGATGCATAGAATACAAATTGCATCCTATTTTTATACAATTTTAAATTTATCAAAATTGTTGCTTATACGATATTATCTTAGTGCATGGCCACACCTTAAGCTTCAGTACACCATAAGTTCTCTTTTCAACATCTCGCCACAGGGACTCCCTGTAAATATACTCTATTCAGCAACATGTATACTTATAATCCAATTCCAGCACCAACACCAACTTAGTTATTTCATTATCTTTTCAAAACTTCAAAGTAGGGCATAATTTGGTACACGGGCCTGATAAACTGTTGTGTTCTTTGCAATTGTCGTTTAATTTGATTAAAAAATGAGCTAATTTTAAAGTCTCAAGATGACATTGTATAAGGTTACAAAGCACCATTCCCTTTTTGTTCACTGTGGCTTGATAGGTTTGTTCAGGATCATATCGTTAACAATATCCAGAGGCAGGAATAAGCTCAACATCATAACATAATTTGTCAGGTGCATAGAGTCTCGTGACAACTATTTGTCTTCATCATTTTTCGTCTCTTTGACGCTTGTTTTGGTAATTTCCTTATGTCATAAAACCTGACGAAATATTTTCTCTTCACATCCTTCTGTCCAATTGGCATTAAAATCTCGCATGATTTCTTATTGTCTTCTTCCTGTGCTTCCACCTCGTGCTAACTATTCCTGTTCGGGTGAGCCCGTCTTTCAAGCCCAGAACTGAAGCGGCATTTGCTGTAGTAAATTACAGCCGCTTTAGCGTTAATTCCATAATTGTACATACATGATTTTTTTCACATGTGTTTGATTAATTTCACACATATACAATCACTTAAAAAAATTTAACATATGTAAATAATTTTACACATATATGTCAAATAGATAGTTTTTTCTTTATTTCACGTATTTGTAAAACTATTTCACTTGTGTGCAAAAGAATTTCATGTACGTCTAAATGTTTTTCACATATATATATATATATATATACATGTATCATGGTTGCTCCGCCTGTTTGAACAAGATTAACAAATGTGCATAACTTTTTTTTTAATTTTACACATTTTCAAAAGAATTTCCAATGTATAAATCTTTCTTGCATATGCAAAATAAATGATTATTTCAGATGTGGTAAAAGATTTTCACATATTGTAAATACTGTTTTTCAATATGCATAATTGAATCTTTATTTCATATATGTGTTAAACTATTTCACATAGGTGAAAAAAATTCACACATGTACAAGAAATTAAAATAACACGTGTAAAATAATTTTACACATATTTTTGCACATATGTACAATAAGTTCTTTATTTAATGTCTGCGTTAAACTATTTCAATTATGTGCAAAATCATTCAAATATGTCTGAATATTTTTTACGGATGTAAACTAAATTATAGCTTCACATACGTGAAAAAAATTTACACGTATGAGCATTTTTTTTTATTTTATATATATGTAGAAGAATTTCACATGTGTAAATATTCCTGGCATATGCAAAATTAATGATTATTTCAAATATATATAAAAAAATTATATTATGTAAAATCATTTTTGCCATGTGTGAAAAACACTTGCACACATGTAGAATTTTTTTTTCATATATGAGTAACGTTATTTCACAATGTGTAAACAAATTTCAGATATGTGTAAATCTTTTTCAGTCATGTAAAATAAATGATTATTTCACGTATGTAAAAAAAAATACATACGAATTTCGTCACATAAGTAAAAGGATTTTAATTTATGGATTTTCATTGAATAAATGCTGAAAATGCTTGCAATGGGGCTGCCTACATGGTTTCCCTGCTACTGCACTCCCCCTACACCCTCCATTATCATTGCTGTGTCCAGTTTGTGTCAACTTCTCCCTGCCATGCATAGCCTAAAGCTGAGCTATTATTCTATCCCCCTCTATACCTTCCCACGCTGGGCGTCTGTTGTTTCATGTCTCCTATAGTTTTCACATATGTATCTAAAATAGCTCTCTTTGACTTCTTCAATGGTACAGGTCACTCCTGTAGCACTGAACCCTTCCTAGATACAGCAGCCCGTGCACTGTAAGTACCCTTCCTATCCTGAGCCTTCCCCACTGCCTTCGTCTCTATCCCCTAGTTCTACACTATTCCAGTGTCCTACACCTTCCCCCTCTCCAATTAGCCTGCTATATGTCCAGCTTGCTCCGACCCTGCCTACTGTTCCTCCCCTGTCCTCTCCACACAGTCTGTCACCATATATGGACAGGCTCTACATAATCTCCTCACCAGCCTCGATGGTGCCTTGCAACCTGCCATCTTGAGTTTATATGTATATTTATTGCTTTATTCGAAAATACGATTAAGAATTTAAGGTGGCATCCTCCATACTAATTCACCCATTTCTTGCTCAAATCAACCAGAATAGAAAACGTTTTACGCAACCAAAATTGTCGGCTGACCGTTTTGCAGTGCCAAATCCATGCATTTCAGACAATCTGTTCTCCGTCGTATTACTTTCCATCTAATTCATAAAAGTTTCACAAGCATTTACTAGTTACCACAATTTTGTCCGTTCTTTTCGAACTGTCGTCACTGGCCCAACTATAGTTTGCTTTGATAAAAGCAGTGTCAGTCCCAACCGTGTGTTCTTTTATTATTTCTGTTTGCAGAATTGGCCCGCCAATGCCCACCCAACAACTAACTAAATACATCCATGTTTATTTCATCAGTCTTCTGATTGCTTTATTCCTTATGGGGCTGTCTGCAGAAAGCATCCAGTTATTTTGTGTCTGTTATAGGGTGTACATATTTCAAATTCTCATAACAATGGAACTTGATTTCCCCAGGGAGGCTTTACATCTTTTTGTGCTCGGTTGATAGCGACCACATTTGGATCCATTGGCTGTGAAGGAAGCAGCCATGTACATATTATCTCCAATGTGCATCAAATCATTTCAGGCCTCCAACCCACCCAGTCATTCTGGAAGCGTTTATTCAGATGTAAATCCGGCAAGCATAACGTTACCGTAGTTTTAACCGTTACAACTTTCTACAAAGTATCTGAAACAAACTTTGTATCTGTAAATTATCTTAGCTCATATAATCTCTTTTACCAATGTTACCTGTCTCAAAACGGACAGTATTTTCTTGATTTACACTAGATTAAATATATGACGAAGTTAGGTTTTATATATTATAATCAATTCAATTTATTGTGCTATATTTTTCTGGTACTCATGTATGAGTGCACACCCAGACATTTTGCTTTCGTTGGGGTTCAGTCTTTCCTTCCTTTAATCCTGTTTTCTTTCTGTGTCTTTTACTTTTTTTTCCGCTGTCCGCACTCTTTCTCAGACACCACAAGAACGGCATCGGTAAAAAATTGTGGAAACATGGCTTCTGTGATAAGCTCGCACCCCCTATCTTGAAGAATCCGATGTTAAAATTTATGCAAGTCAGGGGCAATTGAAATTTTAAAAGCTACGTAGCTATCAAGCTAAAGCAGATATGCATTTGTGTATTTCTGTCCAGAACCACTTCCTAGTAGTCATTACCCTGTTCTGCAGTCCGAATTCTTTACTCTCCATAAGGTAACCTGTTACTGTCTAACCCATGTACATATGGAAGCACTATTGTCCATATTGCACACGTTCCTCTGTAAAATTTTGACACAGGCAGTATTAATCCAAATAAATTAAAGGGGTCTTTAGCGGGTAATTATTCAACATGTTTCGGAGCCTTTTATATATATATATATGATTTAAACGTATTTTATTTTGACAAAGTACACAGTATAATACATATGAAAATTATATGCAATTGGGAAAGAGGGCGTGGCCCTATATAAATCCCTCTCGCAGAAGACGACGATCACAGGACACTACAGGACGTACAAGACGCACGGGAACAGAGAGAAGAGGACAAGCACGGACGACACATACAGCGGGCCATAAGGTTGTATTGTACTGGTAGTATAAGGATGTCATTTTATCTGCAATTTGGACCAGGGATAAATTGATTGTACCGTATAGCAAAAACAAAACGAAAATAGAAAAATGTATTAGCCAACACCAGAGGGGTTGAAACGTTGAGTGGCGGAGATGAAGTCATGAACGGATGAAAATATTTCAATATTTTCAATAAAAGAACAGTTAGGGGACCCATAAAGAACTGTTTGTAATGTAAAGGGAGCATACTGTGATACAGCAGTATGTAGGTTAGACCGAGGAATTGTGTATTTAGAACAATGAAAAAAATAATGCCACGTATCTTCGTTAGGAGAGCCACATGAACATTTCGCAGTGTTCTTAACACCAATTTTGAAGAGATGTGAATTTAACTGACTGGCATCCAAACGGAGGCGTGTATGCTGAACAGCTAGGAATCTATTACCAAAGTTATACAATTCATCAAACTTTATAGGTCGGATCACCGGTTGAGTTATACTTGATTTAAACTTTTGAATAGAGTCAGAATTCCGCATTTCTAGAGGTAGTTGATTCCATAACCGAACAGTTGAAGGAAAGAAGGATTTGTCAAAAAGGTCGGTCCGAGCTCGGAAATGAGGAAGATCAAATTGCTGGCGTGTGGTATAATTACCTGTATCAGGAGAAGCGGTAGAAAGGATAGAGCATAGTGCGTCCGGTACAAGGTTATGGACCAATTTGTACATAAGAATCAATTTTGAGATTTCCCTGCGTTTGGATAAAGTTAACCATCCAGTTTCTTCATATATTTTAGCGGTGCTGGTCCCATGCATTGCTCCAGTGACAATACGAGCAGCATTTAATTGTATACATTCTAGTTTTTCTTCATCTTGGGCCGTACAGCCACTCCATACCTGACTACCATATTCCAGAATAGGCCTTATGAAAGAAGTATAAATGGTTTCCAGTGTTTTCCTATCTAGAGTGAATTTCAAGCTCTTCATGATATTGATTAATTTGGAGGATTTGTTTGATATATCAGTAATATGGTCAGACCATCTTAAATCAGAACGTATTGTCACTCCAAGATGTTTATGATGAGCCACATCTTGCAAAATATGACCCTGGAAAAGAATTGGGGGGTGAGAAGGTGGATTACTTTTTCTGGAAATAAGCATAGAATCAGTTTTCAAGGCATTGAATGTGACTAGCCAATCTTTGGACCACTGGTCAATTTTAGATAGGTCCATATTCATAGTTTGAGCCGCAGTGACAGGATTATCAATAGTTAGATAGAGTGAGGTATCATCAGCAAACATTTTAATGTTAGATCGAACAATGTCCACAATGTCATTGATGTAAATAAGAAACATCAAAGGTCCTAAAACTGAGCCTTGCGGAACGCCTGCACAGACTTTACCCCAACTAGACGACTGGCCTTGGATGACTACCCGTTGGTGACGGTTATGCAAATAGTCTGAAAACCATTCAAAAAGAGCTCCCATAATACCAGCTTTCCTTAGCTTATGGAGCAGACCAGCATGCCAAACTTTATCGAATGCCTTACTGATGTCCAGAAAGATAACACGAACCTCTTTTTGCTGATCCACAGCTAGACATAATTCGTGGTACAGTAGTAGTAACTGATTAATGGTGCAATCTCCCGGCATAAAGCCAGATTGATGGGCAGATATAACAATATTGTCTCGAAAGAAATTGAAAACATACTTAAAAACTATTTTCTCAAATACTTTTCCGGTACAACTAAGTAATGACACTGGCCTATAATTGTTGCATAAATTATCAGGGCCTTTTTTATAAAGAGGAGAGACGTTTGCTTGTTTCCAAGCTGTAGGGAATTTCTTTGTCAACAGCGAAAGATTAAACAATTTTGTGAGTGATGGAGAAATAGCAGGTGCCGCTTCCTTAAGAAGTTTTGCACTTATTCCATCGGGACCAGAAGCTTTGCTCGTGTCAAGACTTAAGAGTGTTTCAAGAACTTCTGTTTCCGTTATGGTTATGGACTCAAGGGTAGACTCTGGATGATCAGTGATTTCAGGTAAAGATGCAGAGGAGAAATCAACTTTAGATTGTTCAAGAAAGAAAGCATTAAATATTTCGGCTTTTGACAAACTGTCTGGAATATTTTCACTATTGTGAAGAAGAGAAGGTATGGATTGTGACTGGTTTCTATTCATGAATTGTTTCACTGTGCGCCACCAACATTTACTCGATCGTCTGGAACTATTTAAATCTGCGCGCAATTTATTATTATAATTTTCCTCAGCAAGTTTCAGTTGGCCTTGATAATGATTACGTAATTGGCAAAAGGCATTCCATAAAGCAGGTTCGAAATTTTGACTCTTTGCCTTGTCATACTGTCTTTTGACACGACGCTTGAGTGCCCGGAGACGGGAATTGTACCATGGTAAGTCGGATGGTCTAACTTCAATATCTTTATTGGGAATACAACGTGTAGCAGCTTCCATGAATAATTTAGACCAGGCATCACAACATACATCGATATCATTAAACACGAAACAAGAAGTCCAGTCGACCTCTGTAAGATAGGTATTAAAATGATTAAAGTCTGCTATGCTGTAGTTCCATATACGACGTTTGAAACATGGATCTTTCTTTTTACGGAATAATAGATTAGCTGCCACAACGCAATGGTCACAATTTGATATCGAAGGAAGCACGCGAATTTCACGTAGATAATTAGGAATATTTGAAATTATCTGATCCAAACAGGATGCTGAGCGTTCGGTTATACGGGTAGGTCCATGTACATGCAGAGTCAAGAAATTTGTTCGGGAAAATTGATCAAGTTTTAACCCAGACTGTGTCAGAAAATCAGCGTTTAAATCGCCAGTCAATATAATATTTTTGATACCTGTACTATTCGCTAAATCAAGACTTTCCTGAAGTTTATTCCAAAAGGAAACCATAGAATTTGGTGGTCTGTAAACTACGCCAAGTAAGAATTTGTTATTATGAAGTCTAATCTCGCTCCACAGGAGTTCTATATCAGGTAGCTCCAGATCATTTCGTCGAGATACATGTAGAGATTTGGAAACATAGAGAGCAACGCCGCCACCAACAGCATTCGGGCGATCTCGTCGAATAATCTCATGGTAGCCAGGTAAAGTAAGATTGTCAGCAGGAGAATTGGGAGTAAGGAAAGTTTCTGAAAGGGTGATTATGTCAAATTCTGGTGCAAGAACTGTACGAATGCACCTCAACTTGTCTACAGACAAACTACGAATATTGGAATGACAGAAAGAAATGTCACATAAATGCTGTCCAGGGCCAGGGTTCAGGTGAACATCGCCAGCTAGAAGTATTAATAAGGGACTTAAGGCTATAATATTAGTAATTCTAAGTTGGCGCCGGTAAAAGATAATGTAAAGAAGATAAAACAGAAGTATTTTCTTCTTCCTACCTGAAGAATTCAAATTCAAGATAATTGCTGCAAAAAATAAGTAAGAAAACACGTGGAAGCTGAGATTCACAATTGGAACAAATCGCGTTTGTAGCACAAGTTCAGTGTCACAAGTTGCAAAAATGTAAGAAAAAAATAAAGGGTCCCACATAGTATAATATAGATATTTGCACAACACCTTGGACGTATAACGAGCTAGTTCCAATATGACATTTAAACTGATAACCCATGTCAGCTCGAAACATAAGAGATATAAAAGCACAATATTTACTATGAGCATTAATCTGCAATATATAAACACGGTGAATACAGTAGAGGAAACATAAATGATGACACATTTTTCAACGTAGAACCAATGAACTAGACAAAACGTATACGTAATTACAGGAATATGCACAAACACCGCTCCAGTGCTTAAACATGAAAAATACAAGTAACTGCTTGACATGAATTGTTTTGCAGCAGATGCGGCGGTGGACAACATTTTCCTCGTAGCTAGACACACTGGCCGGCGTACCATGTCAAAATGAGAGTAGACAAAGTTTGACATATTTATGTTATCCCATACACAAATTTTAGACATACGTATAGCATATGGATAGGAAATATGCGTGTACATTGGACCACAAACATCATATGCAGTTGTAAGCAGTGTGTAGTCCTCTAAAATAATTATAAACTTCGAATTGAAGAAGGCGTCCAACTCAAGCACAAGTATTTGTGTCCAAGCGGATTGTGCAAAAGTGTGTATGATTAGCAGATAAACAGCATAACATTTGTATTCCATTGTTTGGTCAAAAACCAAGCAGATCCACCCAAAGTACAAAAGCAGTAAAACCCAGGCTTGTGAAGAGAATACCCCAACACATAAAGATGACACAAAAGACACAAAAACAGATCTTAAATTAGAACATAACCTAGAAGCGTATGAACTTCCAAACACGTATGACAAAAGATCAAGGCAATTCAGCATTTCTCAAGGAAATACTGATCCGTGGCTACCCGAAGGTGTGCGTTGACATAAACTCATTTAACAACGAATAATTATTGTCTGGCTTAACATGAAATAGTCCACATATCGATGGTAACAGAGCACAGAATTGTTAAACTTGGATCATCAACAATTCAGGTCACAGGATACATCCTCATAATAATCACATGTTAGGAATGAACAAGTTAGCCTGAAGTATGAAACAAGTAAGTACATCAGCGAAAGCAACAAGACAAGAGAAAAAAAAAACCCTTGCGTGACGTAAGCAACATGATAGTCAACATGATTGAAATGTATATATACAAAGCATTGGTAACATACCGTCGCTCGAGGAGGTTCTAGTGTTTCAACATTAAGGCATGATTCTGGACAGATCAAAACAGTTGCTTGCGTAAAATAATGTTGCAGATGACCAATTATAAGATAATACAAATTTCACCAAACGGTTATCAATGTAAATGTGTAGCATGAAAATATGTAAAATAACTCCAGATAACAATATACTTTTACCTGTGATAACCTCCCAAGATGATGCTACGGAGGGATATAGTTTTCCATGCCAGTACTGCAAGACATGAAAGTAATTTGATGAGTAGATTAATAATGCGTCAATTTGTGATTCAAATTAGTCATTTGCGAAGAAAAGAGAAAGATAACAATTTGGCAAGCTGCCTCAAATATTACCTTTTGAACAGTTTGGCAAGCTGCATTAAATATTACCTTTTGGGTCATATATTATTGTTGAGATCAATGTTGACCTCTGTCACAACAACAAAAATATAAAGAAGGCAAGACAATGCTTGTGACATAATAATAAACCACTATCATGTTTGGACGGATGTGGTGTCGCTGCTTTGTATTTTTACTTCGTATATGTTTGTTAGCACGAATATCCAAATATGGCGAAACCAAAAGAAAAAAAAATTGTTAAGGGTAGAAAGGTAGGGCTTAGTGAGACATGTAATAAGAAGTCACATGTTTAAATCAGTGGCGAGAAAAGTCAGTATGGATTCAGCTGGTAACAAGACTGTCAATGTCGTCAAAGGCGTTCACTTGAAGCTTTTTGCCTTGTTTTGTCTTGGCCCACACTTTACCCCGTATTAGCCAGGTACTGTCTATGGCACTGTGGCTTTTCAGCCGGTTGATTAGCTGTCGGTTGCGGTATGTGGCGTCCTCAAAGATAACAAATCCCGTTCCCTTCAGTTTTTTACGGACTTCGACCAGTGCATCAACATAGTCCCTGCGGTGGAATCTCACAAGAAGGGCCTGTTTACCATTGGTTTTGCCCCCAACGCGATGGGCACAATCAATTTCATTCACTGGGATAACAAGATCCACATTGTGTTGGAAAAAATCAGAGGCAAGTTGTTTGGCATTTTCTTTCACTGAGTCAGCAGGGGCATCAAGACCATATATACGCACGGCCCACCTTCTACCGTGTTGCTCCAGGTTGTTATTATCTGCACGTGCCTCTTTTAATTCACCCTTAAGTGTTTGTACTTCATTGCGTAAGGCATCCACTTGTTTGGTCAGGTCATCTATTTTACCTTTGACCCCGTCGTGTTTTTGTTCCAAACAAAAAACCCTTGATTCAATGTTATCGAATCTAGCATCAAAATGATCAATAATAGATTGTTTCTGATCTTCCAGTTTTCTTTCTAGTACTGATTCCATGGCAGCATGTATCATTTTGAGCAATGATCCCTTAGACATTTCGCCTATATCAGACTCACTATCATCATCTTTTGAGCGACTAGTTGCCCTGGTCTTTCTATCTTTTGATGGGAGTCCCATGGTGTTTAGTGCACAGTCAGCTAATTCGGCAGTTTCAGGTTTTCGATCTCCAATCAAAGTTCACAATAGACCAGTATACCAAAACTCCCTACCTGCTCAGTGGCGCTGGTCTTAGATACAACTCATCGCACAGACATCAGCAGCAAAAACGTACAATATCCAAGAAAATGAAGATTTTTTTTCCGAGAGCACGGCACAGTGATCTTACCCCGCCATGATCGATCACGTGATATATATATATATATATATATATATATATATATATATATATATATATATATATATATATATATATATATATATATATATATATATATATATACTGAACCAAACACAGTGATCTTACCCCGCCATGATCGATCACGTGATATATATATATATATATATATATATATATATATATATATATATATATATATATATATATATATATATACTGAACCAAACAAATAACGCAACTTTTTTCATTTGGGTTTATTTTCACATTGGAACTGTATTTAAAGTTCAGAAATATATGAACCGTTGTTAAATCAGTCTAAAATAATGCACCAAGTAGTGTGACCTCAAGGTCGAGTACCCTGACCTTGCCATGGGGTCATTGTCATGAATCAAGAGTGAATACAGCAGGCTATTTTACACAAATCTCTGACACCTGAAATTAAGGTTGCCAAGTCTTTGATTCTGGGACAGGAAAAGGCCACATTGAAATCAGCCCAAGCGTAACTGTGTGCCAGGATATGAGGCTTTCAAAGTTTGGTGGTTGTGCTGAATCAAGGACAACTGCAGGATTCAGTGTTACCCACATGACTAAAACATTCGTACCTTTACTGGTTGGGTGTAGCCCCTCACGGACAATAAAAGGGCAGCATGGGATTCATTTGGCACAGTATTCCAAGAACTATGGGTTGATTATCAACAGTAGATCGGGAGAGAGGAATTGGCATGCTACAGGCTGGTTTATCTGCAGCAGAGGTGGCAAGAAGACTGCAAGTCCACAAATCCACTATATCCAGACTTGCTACAAGATTCCAGGAGACTGGGGCCACAGCTGATAGACAGCGTCCTGGGAGACCAAGAGAAACCACAGCTGCACAAGACAGACACCTCAGGGTGTCACATCTGCGGAACAGAACTCGACCAGCCACTAGAACTGCACTACAGACACCTGGCAGAACCAATAACAGAATATCTGCCCAGACAGTCTGTAATAGACTACAAGAACACCATCTACACGCCAGGCGTCCTTAGAGGGGTCAAATTTTGACACAGGCAAGAAGGCAAGCCCGACGACAATGGGCTACTCTGCACACTGGCTGGACCCATCAACAGTGGAGGGATGTGCTATTCACCGATGAATCCCGCTTCACCCTGTATCATGTAGATGGAAGGACACGTGTTTGGCGACAAAGGAGAGAACGCTACTCAGATGCCTGTGTGCTGGAAACAGATCGATTTGGAGGTGCATCAGTGATGGTGTGGGGTGGAATTTCATTCACAGCCAAAACCCAGCTAATCTTCATTGAAGGCAATCTTAACGCTGCCCGTTGCAGGGATGAGATCCTTCAGCCTGTTGCTGTCCCTTTCATTAGACACCACCAACTCCACTTGCTTCAACAGGACAATGCTCGGCCCCATGCCGCTAGACTGACGATGAATTTTCTGCAAGGAGAAGGAATTAACGTTTTGCCATGGCCAGCCTTCTCACCTGATATCAATCCCATTGAGCATCTTTGGGACTACCTTGACCAGCGTGTTCGGAGACGGGATCCAGCGCCCGCAAACTGCCAGCAGCTTCGCCAGGCTCTTCAAGAAGAGTGAGATCGTGTGCCCCGGCAGATGGTGCAGTGGTTAGTGTCATCCATGCGCTGACGTTGCATGGCAGTTACAGATGCTGATGGTGGTCACAAACAGTATTAGTGGACATGCCAATTTGTGAACTTTACAAATCAATGTTGCCCTGTTTATTGCCAGCTGGTCGTGCCCTCGTTGACAGTTTCAAGTTTCTGTTTTTCACATGTTATGCCAAAAAGACTGCAGAATATGGATCTAATTTGTTTCTGTGATTTGAAAGTAACAATAAATATTTAAGTTAAAAAGTTTCAGGGTTGTGTTATTTGTTTGGTTCAGTATATATATACATGCAGACATACATACATACATACATACATACATACATACATACACACATACACATACATATATACATACATACATACATACATACATACGTACTTTAAAGAACAATTACCGATCTTCACTTCAGGTATCCTTGACCAAATTTATCCTCATAATAAATTCTAGCTGGCATCAGTTCATCGCTTTTTATCATGAAATTGTTAAAAAAGAAGGGTTTTTTGCCATATTCCGACGAATGAAGTTAAATTATCCCGGTAGGGTCTATCTATCTATCTATCTATCTATCTATCTATCTATCTATCTATCTATCTATCTATCTATCTATCTATCTATCTATCTATCTATCTATCTATCTATCTATCTATCTATCTATCTATCTATCTATCTATCTATCTATCTATCTATCTATCTATCTATCTATCTATCTATCTATCTAGCTAGCTAGCTAGCTAGCTAGCTAGCTATATATCTATCTATCTATCTAGCTATCTATCTATCTATCTATCTATCTATCTATACTAACTAGCCAGCCAGCCAGCCATTTATTTACTGAATGGTACTTATTGTTCGCTAGTAAGACATTCAAAACCTGGTCACATCTGGCAAGTGAATAATATCGTTGGACCAACGGTAGCAGTCAAAATATAGCTGTGTTACTATCGTATTCTTTAAGAGCAGAAATAAACACAGCTGAATCAACGTGGTCCTAAGTCAGGTTCTGGTAAATATTGAAAAAAAAATTATAATGCCTTTATTATTATTTTATTAGAACAAACATTTAAAAAAACAAACAAACAAACCACAATAACGGAAAAAAGACTATCATTTGAATCGATCTAATTGTTTCTGTTTTACAATTCAATGATTGCAGCAGCCATTCGATATATTATGTTGATTTTTTTTTTAAACTTTAAGCCCAAGCTCTGAAAAACTATCCCAGAATCACTCTAAAAAGCATATTGTTAACCCCTGTACTCCCATCATGGATATTGAAGCAGCATCGTGAATTATCCGACCACATCACACTCCTCCATTTATCTCTGGTCCAGTGAGCATGTTACTGATACACTGTATCTGCACAGCTTTCTGTGCAGGATTGACAGGGATGCCATAAAATCAACATCCAGCTTTTTGTGCTTTCTCTTGTTTCTTGAAAACGGTCTCACTACCTCTGTACCACTGAACTGCTGCACCGTATTCTCTTGGCAACCTTGCGCTGGAAAAAAAAACAGCCTTCAATCAGTGATGCTGCTTCTGTCATCCCAACAGACACATTTCCTTGGCTTTTCTAGTACCTTGTACGCTTTTAATGTACTCTTCTCCCTGACTCTTCTTTTCCAGTCTTCTTTCCAGCCCTCTGTAACAGTCCTTCTTATATGTACAGTTACCAGTCATCAACCTCATCATACTCTTTCAATTCATATCTCTCTGCCAACTTTCTTATGTCTTTGACCCATCTTGTTTGTTCCTTGACTACTTCATTGTAAACTTTCCTGCACCACATGTCTTCATTTACTTCTTGTAAATGCCCCCGGTACTAAAGCTTTGCTTTGGCAATTCTGGCTGTGATTTTATTCCATCCTAACACTCCTAGGAATGATCCTATTGCTGTACATGGTGGTGCTCCCAGTGTCCTTTTCCCTATCTCATTCTTTGCTTTCTCCTTTCCTTGGATATCTACTTAAGTTATTGAAATCACATAAAAGCCATAATCGATTTGGTTGATTTTCTCTTTAACTTTCTCTGCCTGATACCCGAACATGCCTTTACCCGTTGTGTTTATCTTTACACCCAGGTATCCCTACTCATCAAACTCCCCAATTTCAACTAAATGTTCTCTACCGTCTGGAATTTGGAACTGCCCAGTTCTCCATTTTTTATTCCAATCTGGTTTCTTCCCAAGAGTCTTCACTTTACTGTTGTCCTTACTAAATTCTAATCTCCATTTATTTCCATCTTCCCCTGCTATGTTCAGCATTTCTTGTAGTTCTTTCTGGGACTCTGCCATGATAACACTGTCATCTGCAAAAAATAGACTTGGGATTATTAGGTCACCTGCCTTTATTCCCTTATTACACTCCATTAACTGGTCCCCCTACTTCTAAATATACAGTGCAAACAAAATCGGGCACAAGACACATCCTTTCCTAATGAGAGTGTACAGTCTACATCTTTATACAATGCTTTGTGAGCCTGTGTGTATTCTGCTTGACACCCTAGCACTGTTCCCTGAGCCCAGTGCAGATTAACTTCTTGCCAATGCTCCCTTAAAGCTTCCTGTATTTCTTCCTTCTTATCTGCCCATTTCCCTCTGTGTGTGGTTTCCTGTGCTTCATTCTGTTTACGCCGATTGACCTGTTTCCAAAAGATGGTTGAACTTTCTTCCCGATTCTCCATTGTTTTCTTTGTCATTTGTTCATTATTAGGGAAGCCATCAAAAGTTCAATAGCTACAAATAAACGAAAGTAATTTCGTTTTGGGCCAGACCACCCCCCCCCCCCCCGACTAAACTCGACTTTACATTAAAACTTCGATCTCCCAGAATGTGTACTGTAGCAGTCACAAATACATAGGGTTTTGCCACTATAAAATGGTCATATTATGGTGTATTTAGGATGGCATTTAAAGATTAGGATTAATACCATTCTACAACATGAAGACAGGACTCACATCCCTGGGTGAATGATTGATATTGAATAATTGTCAAGTAAAAGATATTTCACTTTTATTAAAATAGACTCTGTTTTTCTTTTATATTCAGTTTACACAGGCTTCACATTATGCAGTATTTCCATGTCGGTCATTTTACAAGTCATTTATATCCAAAGCCCATTTGTCTTGAATGGCCTGCTGAAGAGTGAAGCCTGTCCAAATACTGTATACAACTGTCAGCTTTTTTAAAAGCAGCGACACAAAACAAAAATACCTCATTTGGAATAATTAAATTCCTCATGGTACAAAAACAAAAATGAATAAATTGTCTCCAATATAATGTCAATGTGAAACTTGGACTATAAGAGACCTGTATTCAGTAGCTTCTCCCTTGAAAGCAGTCCATGGTAGTTATTCACCCGCACTCGTTTATATATGACATGTGTGCTGTTTGTTGCTCATATATTATATGAGCAACAACACATCATGCAAAACAAGAATACATCATATGGAATAATTAAATTCCTCATGATACAAAAACAATTATGAATTTGGCACAACTTGTTACTTGAAGTATTCAGTAGCTTTCCCCTTGAAAGTAGTCCTTGGTAGTAAAATATTTGGTTACAAAATAGCAAATAATTGTGGAATAGTCAAATATACTCCCAGTCCTTGGATGTGGTATTAAAAAATGTAAAGTATATCTGACACATAACCACACAGGCAATCACATTCTTTCTAGCCTGGAACATATAACACCTTGGGTACTTTCCACACAGTATAAGAGCAATATAAAACATGCAACCGCGATTTGAACAACCGTTAAAGCTGGCGCTCGATCATCTCATCGCGGAAGCGGTTTTTTTCCTGTTTGCAAGTTAAAATTGTGATATATTTTGCTAACATCGATTTTGTGCGATAGAAAACTAAATGGACGTTTACCCCCCCCCCCCACCTAAATTAGGTTCTTTTTTTATCGCACATTGATCTTATGATGGCTTCTCTTACTGGCCCTCCTTTCTGCTTTCATCTCTACTACGTTCCTGTAACATTCCATATACTGTCTCTTAGCTTATTCTGTAGCACCTTCGGGGTATTTATTTTTCCTTGCAAATCTCCGTGCTCTTTTTTTAGCCCTCTTTCTTTTTATGGCAACTTTGAGCTCTGGGTCTATTGTGTACCCTAAAATTTCAACCAGCTGCTGAATATCACTAATCATCATTCTCATCCTATCATATATCTGATCATTCCACTCATTGGGTAACCCACACACACTACACATATCGCTACTTCATTCCCATTTGACTCCTTTCCTATCCACTGTATTTCATTTTTGATCTCACTATTATCTTAACATCTGTCCTTCCAGATTTCATGCCACATGCTGTTTGCCTGTGGTTGTCATCGTGCTCCCGAACTGACCTGGTAGTTGCTGGGGTTCCTAGTTTTCCTGCTGCTTCACCCACTCACTCTAAACCTATCCTAGCCTATCACCTCCCTTCTGACTTGGGTACAACCAATCGGCAGCAAACATCTCCCTCCTCCCTACAAAATCTTCCAACACATCTCTAAAAGCTATTCCCCCTGTCCACATGCTTCTGTACCCTCCTATTGATCCGACAAATCATGCTTGCTTCCCACCCACTCATCCTTAGCCTTGGTAATATCCTCATTACTAAAACATCGCAGCCTAACTGCGCTAGCCTCCTCACAAGCTTCCCGTACCTGCCTAACACTGTCTCTGTCACTATTCTCTCCCCCACTCTTCCTTGTCCAAGAGATCATTTGTGCAGAACTGCACAATGACTCTTGGACGCTCCCCAATACTGCTCACTCCCCGCTCAAGCCTCTCCTCAACATCCCCAATCTTGGCCCCTGGAAGGCACACCCTAACCCTATGTTCCTGTTTGCCCTACAAAAGACCCTATCTACCTTCCTAACTATGCTGCTCCCTATCACCACTCCCTGTCTAGGTCTCTCCTGCCTCCCGGCCCTCCCACTTTCAGCCTTCCCTCATCCTCACCTCCCTCATGACCTCTCACCATCCTCTTCTCTAGGTCCCTCCTGCCCCCCCCCCCCCCCCCCCGCTAGGCCCTGTCACTCTATGCCTCCTCTCATCCTCGCCTCCAACCTGACCTCTCTGCCCACCCCAACCCACCCCCCGCCTGCTCCACCCTATCCCGGACATCCTTCGTAACAATAGCTGTAGCCCTAACACTACCCCTAGCATCCTTTAATTCTGTCTTGAGGGCTACCAACATGCCTGCAAAGCCTCCACCCTTCTGCACTTCCCACACCTAAACTGAAACTTTCCTCCCTTGCCTCGTTCAGAGAGCAGGCTAGTCCTGCAGCACTGAACTCGACCCCTATACAGCACCCCTCACACTGTATGTGGTGATCCCACTCACCCCCCCCCCCCCCCAGCTCTACCCTGCGCTCAACCTCCCATCCAGTCTGCTCCCTACTACCTGCCTCCACCTGTAGAAGACCTTCGTCCTGCTGCCTTTCCGCGCCCTGCACCCATGCTACTCTGTAGCAATCCACAATCCCAACATACTAGATCTTATGTTTGTTTACTTTCTTTGACGGTAATATAACTCAAAATGGCGGCCCCCACGCTCACTGACCTATTTTTGCTCGTTCAAACTTTTTGATGAAAAAGTTCCTAATAAATAGCCCGACTAACACTTTTCCCGTGTAATCATTGTATATTCATAAGACAAATCCCTGTCAAATTTGATCAAAGGCTGTCCAAAATTGCCAAAATTCCACTAAATTTACGCCAGCTCAGAAATCAAACCTTCTCTCGCTAAATCCCGCCACATCAAAAATGCTCGGCAAAGCCGTTCAAAGGCTTGTACCAGATGCTTAATATGAACATATGCAGTGGTTAAATTAAAAAAAAAAATTTCAACTTGTTCATAAGTAGACCGACAAAATTATTATCAACAGACTACATTATGTACTGGGACAAGTCAGGTAACAAATAATTTTTCCGCAAGGAGCTTCACTCGAATCGGACAATCCCTTTTGCAGTGTTCATCTCACTGGTTCTTTTCATACTAGACTTGGAGGACTTCTGAGTATAAAAGGGTAAGTGTAGTGTGATTTTACATGTGTGTATAATAAGCAAAAAAAAAACATCTTGTACTAAAGTAAAAGGATAAGGATACAAATCCGTCATTAAAATATAACAAACTTTTAATGCATCTTGAAGACACAAAAGTGACCCGAAAACAGTTGCCCTAGGTTAAACAGACCGTCCAAATATGTATTGTAGAGTTCCGGACTTTCTGCTTGTGTTTCAAGTCTTAAGACATCCCAAAGCTATATGTATTGCATGTTACTGTTATACTGTACCTCAGTTTCCAAATTTACATTATTTTATTCTGTATTTGTTTGTCATCCGACTCGAGCAACATGGCCCAAAATGGCAAATGAAATAATAAAAAAATATGATGAGCATGAAAATGAGAAACAAGTTATTTCCTTTATTTGGCCTTATCTTATTTCAGTGACATTTTGTGTGTGTGTGTGTGTGTGTATGTGTGTGTGTGTGTGTGTGTGTGTGTGTGTGTATGTGTGACGGCTCAGGCATGCTGTAGCTATACTGTCTATGCTACATAACAGCCCGTATGACACTTCTAGTTTATTCACGTCAAATTTATATTTAGAGCAGCCCATGTTATATTAAAGGTGTTTGCCTTGTCTTTTGGCTAGGTGTATATGTACATTTGGGAAAACGTCTGGTGTGCGTTATTTCTAAAAGTTATCTGCGTAAAGGTTCATGGTACTGTAAAATATGCGATTTACGCAACATTTTCATAAAATTGACACCTAATTTAGTGCACTGATTTCATACATTTTAGAGACAACAATTCACAATGTATCGTTCAATAACAGCTATCTTTTCGTAAGCTGGTGGTTTACATATTATTGCCAGTTGAAACAAAATGTAAATGCTAATTAAAGTACTTTTAAGGGTTCAACTAAATGTTACATGAAGGTCATTGGTTTTAATCGCCGTGTGTTATATTGCACATTGACTATGCCTGCCAATTAAAGAATTATCTATCAAGCAATCTTATATATCATGCTCCAGTACGGAATCAATACTAATGCCACTACTTGCATTTACAATAGTAAAGCGAGAACAGACAGAACACATGCTCTAGAATTATATGTATCTAAAATATCATATGGAATGAACTTATTTTTTGAGTTTCTTGGTTCATGTAGATTGTCCTCTTGAAGCACAGGTTCTCGTCACGAACATTTCCAATGAAATTTATCAACTGCCCTATACCACCTGTGGTATTATAACAGAGGAAACTATAACAAAACAAAACCGTGCTACAATATTCATCAGATGTAGACCACATATCCATGGGAACTACGTTCTAATTGAACCATCCAGTGAAAACAGTGATGAGCTGGTGCTGTGTGAGGTGCAAGTGTTTTCTTTTAAAGGTATGCATTGCATTTCAAATTATGTTGATTTTAAGGGTGTCATATCGAAACCCTACTTGAAGATGTCAGGCGAAATTGACTGTGCAATGTAACAATTGGCTCTCCACATACTTTAAGTCGCATTTCTTAAATCACAATAACTATAATGTTCAGAATGAATGAGACTACAACTGCTTGAAGAGTACAATTCATGTGGCAAACCAGTTTCCTTGGCAGGGAAAGTGTTTTGGCTTTGACGACAAAAACGAAAATACGAAGCTGTACAAGAGTTCGATACTCGACTACAGAAACTGAACACATATAGACATAGACTCTCACTCACTCACTCACTCACTCACTCACTCACTCACTCACTCACTCACTCACTCACACAATGTATGTTGTGTAGATAATTCTGTATTGTAAACTGGATAAATATATAGAAACTGAACATGCGAGTAAGGTGTAACGACTCGAAAATATATAAGGAAAAAATTACTGAAACCGTTGATTTTTCTGTTCAGTTGACCTGCCACTCATCATTGATTTTTAATAACCGTTTTATAACTTTCATTTTCATTTATCGATTCGAAATTAATTTTTGATTCATATGGGGAGCAAGCTGAAAAACAAGGTGTTCCAAATGCCTTAGAATGCCAGAGAAACACTACTGGCTACCTCGGTGTTAAAATTTCTTCAATAAATAGCGCAACTATTTAACAAAATCTGTGTGTGAACGCAGACATGATGTTTTCCCAATATTCTTTCTTTCTTTTTTTCTATTCCATTTTATTGTTGTATCAGCATATACTCAAACACCGTGCAAGCCAGTGACACCATAAGCACGCAAGGACAATGGCTCGTGAAGCACACTAAATCATAATGCATACAACACAAGTACATAATATTCTGAATAATAGCACAGTTTCAAATAAAGTGTGTACTAGTGACATGCATGCGTAGATAGTGTAAAAGGGGGCAATCAGACAAGTAACAATGCAACGACCGTGAGTTAAAATCTTGATAATGACGGCCAATTTCTTTCGTTCTGCCTCCACTCATTGATGTATGAACCACCAGATTGGGCTGTGCGGCGAGATCTATATGTAGGCTATTAATCCAATCAAGCGCACTTTACACCAGAAATCAGCTGGGTATCACAACCAGGTAACACGGTGTACAGGCCACAGAGATGCAGGGTGCATCATGCTAGAAAATAAAGTGAAGCTAATAAGAATCGCTGCCGTACTTAGTATACAGCGTACATGTTTTAATCCTATCTATAAATATCATCCAATTTACATGCATCCTCCACAACATATTTCACAGAACCACCTTCTTACAAAATTTTGTTCAAACATTGTACTGTACTGTACGATGTGCTACGACCATTTAAATTTCAGAATGTAGCTGAGGCTTTGTCACTTTTTTACGCAGATCTGTCATAACATTTACGTCAAAACCCAACTTCACAAACCACACAAAATACTCTCATTATAAAAAATACATATCATCATTCCATTGCACAGTATTTTTGCCCTCTCATGAGAACACTCTTGATGCAATCTATGAAAAGAAAATACACTTACAAGCAATTGCGCACTATATTGTCAGTGGTCTCTGTCAGACACGTCTGATCCCTAGCCTTGCCAAAAAACAAATGAACGAGACTTGCAGGAAAAACATGGTTGAATGCTATGAAACAAAAAGGGGATTAATTCAGGACGTGACCTAGTTTGGCTGATCAGCCAAGTGACAAAGATATTAGGAAATGCCAATTACATATACGCTACAGACCGGAATTGGCGAGCGCAGCGGCAACACCCCGGGGCAAAGTACCAGACCATGCAGATATGCTACCAATATATAAATTTCACATGCAGGAATGGCATGGGCGTGGCGGGGATCCTTCGTCGACCCTGAATACCACCAGCATTTATTTTTAAAAGGCCTTCGTTAACAATTTCACAAGCACGTATTTTACACTCTGCACATTAATAAAAGTTTTCTGAGTGTGCGAATGACCCAAAAGGGTTAACAGGTTCAAAATTTTGAAAATTTTATGTTCATTCAAAGTTTCCACCACCTCTGTCTTCCAAAGTATTAGACACAGAAGCCCTCCAAAATTGTCGAATAGTAAGTTTGCTGAGGATGCATAATTATCTATTTGATGCATCACCACATCTGTAGAATATGAAAATTTGTGACAATTATGACACATAAAGACATTTAAGTTGAATAACTTCAAAACAATTTTAAATTGAAGTTTCAAAATTTTGTGGATTTCGCAGCCACAGGATTGGAGTTTGAAACAAATTGCGTTTGGGCCAGCGTAAACTCCCTGATTTGTTCAAGGCGGCTGAGGCAGATAGTTTCTTCACCGGTACTGCAAGGAGAGCATCTAACTAGTTCTTGTGTACCTTCCCTTATAATAAAGGAACAGAGACATATAACATGAATTTATTACCCCGTAGATTTTAGCACTATATATCCGTTGTACACGGATGTTGAAATAATGCTGTACATGTAGATAAACATACTCAACCACCCAATCCACAGGACTGGCCCTCTCTGGAATGGGCTGTTCTCTGAGCTGGATGCCCCCCTCCCGCCCACCACCATCGACGCCGCGGCACACAAGGATGCCCCACCTGGGAAGTTTAATATATATATATATATATATATATATATATATATATATATATATATATTATTATTATTATTATTTGCAAGTAACTTTTGATGACATTCAACTTTTAAAATGCGACCTGCCTCGAATCAAATATAGCTTGATTTGAAATGCTCTAAATACTGATTGTCTTCATAAGACAAAGCTTACTCATATCAGTTTCTTTTAGATTTGTAGATATTTTATCACTTGAAGTCTAAATAGTCTTACTTTTAATTGGAGGCACAGCACGTTTATCTTTTAGCACACACTGGCTCTTTGCTTGTATAGGCAAATCAAACCCTTTTTCAAACGTGTTCCCGCCACAGATGTCAATCTAACTTCAATACTTTTCGATGGTTCTAAAAAAAAAAAAAAAAAAAAAAAAACTTTAACAAATGAAACTGAAAGTCGTAACATTTTAACTTACGTTAATTAGGCACACTTCGGAACTTTAAATAGAAAGGTAAAAGTATTTTGAAAACACTTGACAATGATGTCAACGCATGTAGCTGCAACATTAAAAATCCATTGGCCGTGTCGATTATGACATTCATGCATACTTGCTTTCATTTAAACATCCTTTTAGGAGTGGGGATTTGGGGCAGTTGGCATGTGCGCTTCACATTTTCGGCTGGGTGATTGATACCAAAGGTTGGTAGTTCGATACCTCGCCGTTCCACAACCTTCACTGAGCTGACCGGGTTTCAGGATTGAAGCCCAGCTCTGGTTCGGTTATCATTGTCAATGTTGGCAATAAAGTTAAATAAGAAGGTCGCTGAGATTACTTTTCGTACTTGTGTACACTTTAAACAATGCAACAAACGCTATTTTGCAATTAAATGCGTCAAATAGGTTCTATTAATCACCTGAATTACAATAACTATAGTAATGCCCCAGTGCAAAAATTAAAGGTAACAGCTATAAACCCCTGTTTAAATACAGCTTGAAATGAGCATTTTAAGCTATCAAAGTTTATTTATGGCATGTTTGAATTGCATATACCGAACCCGAACGGGGCCCGGTTCGGGATCGGTAATGTGTACCGAGTACCCGTTTCGGTTTCAAAATACATGTTCGATCAGCCTCTAATATATATATATACAAATTAAGTGATTATGTTTCATTTCACAGGTATATTTCATTCGTTTAAAGCTCTGCATTTATAAGCAAAGCTTTACTTATTTCACAATTATACCGTTTGACACGTTCTTAGAGATTTGTTCATTATTATGTGGGTTGTTTTTGCCAAATATTTACCTCAGACAAGGAGTTGTTCTTCAGAGAGAAATGTACGGGTATAGGCTCCAAACATGTTTTCAGTAGTTACCCACGGAGGACCCTTTATTTTATTGGGGCTTATACGGCCTATGTCAAATAGCTACAGAAGAACGTGTGCAATATGGACAGTAGTACTTCCATATGTATATAGTTTAGATAGGGACAGATTAGCTTATGGAGAGTAAAGAGCTGAGACTGCGCAATAGCGTCATGACTACTAGGAAGTGGTTCTGACCAAAAAGACACAAATACAACAGAAACAGAACCAGTTTTCATTTTATTTCCTGGTGCTATAATGTGTGTTTTTGTGTGCACTGTACTTTAAAAATGGGTCACTTGGGACCTTTTAACAGCACTCTCTTCCATATAAATACACAGCTTCGTCAAGCCTGTAACTTGTATAACTAGGGGAGAGGGGCGCATGTCACTGGCCGTGTGTGTATGTTTCCACATTTTTCACTATGGGACAAACGAATGTCAATATATAAAAAAAAAAAAAAAAAAGAGCAGTAAAAATTATGTCACAGTCCACTTAGGGTGCACGGTTGGCTGAGCGGCAAGACGCTTGCCTTTCACCTCTGCGACCAGGGTTCGATTCTCGTCCTGGGAAGTATGTGGAAAAATTTCCTACCACTTTAATCCTGCACAGTGGTTTTCTCCAAGTTCTTCGGTTTCCTCCACCAGAGACAAAGTAGGAGGTACGCCAACATCTGTGCCATGGAGAGTGACTCGATAAGTCAATGCTCGACTTTCTTCACAATCCATGTAAATCAAATGTGTCTATATATATATATATATATATATATATATATATATATATATATATATATATATATATATATATATATTTAGTGAGCATCAGATATTGTGCAGTGTATACAATATAAACTGCCACGTGTATACTATTATTCCCACATTGTATCATATATATATAAGATAGTAGACACTACATATTTCCTTTAAGAATTCGGTTTGAAATGTTTTCTTACAGTTTTACACAGAAATGGAACTTGATCATTTTATAGCCAGGTGCTATTGTGTGTGATTCTGCATTACCCTTTGAATTTCTCGTTGCGTTTTATCTGTACTGTGACAAGTGGATGACTTGTGACCGCCTTGTCCAAACGAAATTACTTGCTTCCTTTCATAGAACTGCAGTTTTACCAATCTTTACCTCGTATAATGTAGGCAGAGAATACCATGTCCCTGGCCCGGTAAAATCATGGCCTTGTGGCAGCCACATGGACAGACACTATATAAGAGTATAAGACGCATTTTGATGCTTAAGTGTCCAGGGCTAGCCAGCCCTTCTGATCAATATTTTAAGTAGCTCCACACAAGCCCATATTATACCCTTTTATGGTATTTTTAGGTGTATAAAAACATACTCTTCTCTTAAAAGGCCTGTCTGCTTTGTTCAAAATGCAAAGTAATTATCTACGTTAAACATCTTTGTTATGTACATTGTCAGGCAGCAAGCAAGACTTAGCTCTTGGACAGACGGCTGTACATCATCCTCAAGGGTACTCCTATTATGGCGCTGACAGGGCTACTGACGGCAACAATAATAATGACCAAAATAAAGGAAGCTGTTCCGAGACAGCATCCAACTCATTTGCTGCATATTGGTCTGTTGATCTTGGAGGAATGTACAGAATAAAAGCAGTGGAGATTAAAATTCAGAGACATTCTGGTAAGGTTTTGTCGCATACATAACTCAAAGAGAATTCATGGTGTTAGTTTGAAAATTTAAATGGATATTTATGTAGTGTAATGGGTACTGATACTAAGCGGAAAAGATAACATTGAACATAGTTGCATGTCTTTTTGCACGCAAAAATAACATGTAGGATGGCAAACAATATCCGATTTTTATGCATGTACAACAGGGCACTGAGACGTTTTATATTACGGAGATACGGCAAACTAGTCTTGATTTCATAAACTGTCCTTGTCAAACGCTTCAGTGAATATTACACTATATTACAGAGGCGTGATAGCATACATCTCAACGTTTGTGAGATTTTTTAGTACATCAAAACACCCACATAAAATATTTCTCTTTCAATACGAAGAGCATAACAGAATACTTTGCCAATCTTGTTTCTGGTTCTTAATAGCCGTTGGAACTGACGGGAATTTGGACTGTACGATTACATTTATCTTTATGGGCTGTATTCCTATTTTGAGTATCGACAATATAAAACCGAAGAAAGTCAGGGACCCCTAAAACACTTCTTATTCATGTATCGACCGAGGGTTGCTGTGTCTTTCTTATTTCCACATCAACGAAAACATTCCTGCACTGCAATTCTACGCAAAAGTTTAATAAGGAATGTAGAATTGAGCTAGAGACTGCCTGTCTGTGTGCCTAGAAAACTTTACAAGAATATCTATTTAGTGTTTATTTAACGTGCGTAACAATGATATTTCTGAACTTATGCCAAAGAGACATAAACAATTGAGCTTTGTCATAAACCTATGAATTAACGTTGGAATGGCACCTCTATTTATACTAATGTTGAAGTTATTTGATTTTTTTTTGTGTATTTGCATAATTTTAATAATCAAACTGCTACAACTTTGATTCACGATTAATTGATTGTCTCACTAGCCTATCAATTGAAGTTAAAATGGCATCTTTATCCGTAGTTCTTATTTGAAGTTGAATATTAAATATCTACATTTCTTAAATTTGCCTAATTTGCATAAATGCGAATGCTACAACTTTGGTTCATATTTCATTGAATGTAGCTCTGTTATCAATCTAACATCTGAAGTTGTAATTGCAAAACTGCAAACGATTTGAAGCTGTTAGCGATTTAAATTATCTTTATTCTCCTAATATGGATAAATCAAAATTCTACAACCTTTGTTTGTGTTTGACTGGATGCACCTAGGGAACAAAGCTGTGAATTAAGGTTTCTAAAAGGAAACGTTTTGAAGGAATTGTTCCTCTGCCTTTAACAGTTTTGAAGATATAATACATTTAAACTTTTCAAGTGCCTCCAATTAGCATAAAGTAGAAATATACAGTTGTTTGTGGTTTATTAGATGCACCTGCAGCACAAACGTATACTTCAAGTCGAAATAGTATCTCTACCTTCAATAGTTTTGAAGATATTCAAAATTAAAAAAAAATAATTGTCCCTACTGTACATTACAAATACTACAACTTTTTGTTGTGGTTTATTGGATGCGCATATAGTACAAACCCATGAAATGAAGTTGAAATCATGAGTCTACTTTTAAAGGTTTGAAGGTGTTAAACATTTCAAATTTGGCGTGACCCTCATTTGCATATTCTTAATGTGTTGGCTATTCCAAATCAGAGGAATAATTTTAGTACTAGGTCAACCACCATGCCAAGTTTGGTACTTTTAAGGACAATACAGCAACACAAATAAATAAATAAATAAATAAATAAATAAATAAATAAATAAATAAATAAATAAATAAATAAATAAATAAATAAATAAATAAATAAATAAATAAATAAATAAATAAATAAATAAATAAATAAATAAATAAATAAATAAATAAATAAATAAATAAATAAATAAATAAATAAATAAATAAATAAATAAATAAATAAATAAATAAATAAATAAATAAATAAATAAATAAATAAGTAAATCAGTAAATAAATAAATAAGTAAGTAAGTAAATAAGTAAGTAAGTAAGTAAGTAAGTAAGTAAGTAAATAAATAAATAAGCGCCTGCATTGGCACGCATATTTGATGATGTGAAATGAGTGTTGATACAAAACTACAGAGTGTGGGAGCATAAATTACAATTAAGGGTTCAAATCACAGAATGGAGCAAGGTGAACAAAATCTCTAGAATGACCCATGCTAGTGCAATGGCGGTTGATATATGGTATGAAATGTGATGTGATATGACACGATATTATTTAATCGTATTTAAAATTGTTTAAGATTATCATAATCATTATTCTTGCAGTCAGTTTATTGGAGAACGATCGGATATATGTGACGAACCAACAGAATCCGACACATTTGTCTGGTACATATAACGAACCCGACCTATGCAGTGACATCAGGGGAATTTATCATGGGAAGACAAAGACATTTAAATGTTCTGGATCCTTAGTTGGTCAGTTTATCTACATACAGCATCGAGGTCCAGGAAGCCTCGGGCTTTGTGAAGTCCGGGTATACAGGGATGCAGGTGGGTGGCACCTGATACCAGAATTGAAATAATTTCAGTGTTATTAAGCATACATTCTTTGTCTTATTAGCTCAGACAAGTATCCATTTAACGGTCTTTCGGTCAACTATTATTGCATAATACTGTGCAGTGAATTTATAAGTGTTTTGAAAACAGCCTACTTCAAGGACTTCAAAAGATGAAGATCTACAGTTCAGAATTGTTCTTTAAAGGTTATAGTTTGGGGAATAATATGGCGTTGCATGATCCGTGGGAACATGAAAGTCCCGAAAAAAGTCCACGGGTATGACAGCTTGGCGTGCCTCGGCAAAAACACACATAATGATTATGTACTAACTCATAAGTATCATTTTATGTGTCACTTGATGACGGTAAAGTGGTTTTCGAAAGACAAAATATGCAAAAAGTTATGTGCACTTATACATGTAAGTCGGTAATTGGTCCTTGGTATATTTTTATACACCCTTGCTCAAAAATAAGACACATAATTGATCAATACATGCTCATGTTTATAATGATGCAGGTAGCGTCTGGTTTACTATAATGTATCACCCGCTTTGACAACCATTCTGTGGTTTCAAAGAATGGAGTTAAATATTTAATTGCTGTTACATCAGGTCTAAATCAGTTTTTTTTTCTTTTACGCATGTATGATTTACTCAAACTTTCAACAGTAACATAATCATCCAGAACATGTAACAGACACAGCAATAACATGTACATTCTCCTGTGTTTTTACGTTCACTCTACTCGGGTAACAACTTTACTTCAATGACCCAATGGGACCATTGCGCCCACAATAATACATTTAAAAGGGAGCAAAGAACCGAGCGGAACAGTGGTAATAAAACTGAAAGCCTATCTTCTACATTCTGCAGCGTCACTTCCTGAAATCTGGAAACATATAGCGCCCATATATATCATACTTAGGGGCGCAATTTAAAAGTCCATGCCAAATGGCTCATTGTGCTATAAATGTGAAAATTGAAAGAATAGAATCCAAAGTCATACCTCTTTCTTAGACGAACTTCAAATTGCCTAAATATACATGTTGCTGTTGCAAAGCTTGAAAACTGAAGCCTTTCGCTACTTTGTCAAAACATAATTACACGTTTGATCCAAAGAACACACAAGTTTAAAATCTGCGTTGAATGGATCAACTATGACTCAGCAGGACTCGCCGCTCCATTTAGATACCACTTGGCCGATATTTTGGATAAAAAAGACAAGAACTGACTATATTCTCTTGATATACATATAGATAGATAGACAGACAGACAGACAGACAGAGAGACAGATAGATAGATAGGTTGGTAGATAGATAGATAGGTAGATAGATAGATAGATAGATAGATAGATATATAGATAGATAGATAGATAGATAGATAGATAGATAGATAGATAGATAGATAGATAGATAGATAGATAGATAGATAGATAGATAGATAGATAGATAGATAGATAGATAGATAGATAGATAGATAGATAGATAGATAGATAGATAGATAGATAGATCATCATTATAAATACATCCGGAAGTAAATGAACAATCAAATGATATGTCCAAATATTTCTTTGGAGCATCTTATTTCATCTCTCTATCTATCAAAACTTTGTTGACATTTGAAGCCATTTTTCCTTGTTTATTTGTTGGGTTGTTTGTGTTTTACGTTTTTGTTGACGTTTTGTTTGTTTGTTAGTTTTTTGTTTTGTTTCGTTTTGTTTTGCTTTGCTTTTTATGCCGTTACCGGGCCGGGGGGGGGGGGGGCACATATATTTGTCCGTCCGTCCCACGTTAAAAGTGTCATATTTGTGTCGCGCGTATCTCAAAAATTATTTAAGGTACAACCATTAAACTTTGTGGAAACATCTATCAATATATATATGGGTGTGCACATGAAGTTTTGTTTGTCTCTTGGATTAATTATAGAGTGTTAACTAATAATTAATTAACTTAAGGAAAACGTTGATTCGACGTTGGACTTGTCACATTTGTGTCGCATGCATCTCAAAAAGTATTTGAGGCTATACCATAAAACTCTGTGGAAATATCTATCAGTATATGAAAGTGTGCATCTGGGTTTTTGTTTGCCTTTTGGATTCGATATTTTACGTTGATTAATTATTAATGAATGAAAATATTAATTCGATGCTTGTCTTGTCAGATTTGTGTCGCGCATATCTCAAGGAGGTTTATATCTGCAGCCATGGAACCCGATAGAAAAATTAATGGATATGTAAAAATGCACACCTGGGTCTTCCTGTCTCTTGGGTTAGTTAAACTTTGGGGTTTTTTTTTTTTTTTTTTTTGTTTTTAGCTTTTTTTTTCATCAATTCACTTTGTGAAAATGTCTATTCAGTGAAAAGCTGGCTCATGTCAAGCCAGTTACCATGTGTATTTCACAAAATGTTTGAGGTACAGCTTTCAAATCTTGTTAGCAATATTAAACAATATGTGAAGATGTGCCCTTTGGGTTTTGTTTGTCTTTTGGCTTAACTATCCTTTGCTGATAATCATTAACATACTTAGTTAAAATGACAATTCCAGAAAAATAAGTACTGGTTCTTGTTTATTAATTAATTAAATAATAATTCCTATTCAGTGAAAATTTTGGTTCATTTTCAAACATGTATCATGTGTATTTCACCAGGTGTTTGAGGTACAACTAAGCAACATGTTAGCAACATCAATCAATATGTGAAGGCGCACCTGGTGTTTTGTTTGTCTCTTGGGATAATTATCGTCTGTTGATAATCATTAAATTAACTTAGGAAAAATGACAACTCCAGTGAAATGAGTATTGGTTCGTGTCAAACTTGTGCATGTGTAGCTCAAAAAGTTTTTCAGGTTTTGCATTGAAATTTGATAAGAATGTCAATCAATACATGAAAAGTTATGTATGTATAAGTATTATCCATGTGAAAATTTTACAAATTGTTTTAAGTCTTACACCAATTACATGCTAGTCTTTTCAATGCTGATGGTGGCAATGGCAGGTGGGGGCATCCGTGTCCTGTGGACACTTTTCGGTTTTTTTTTTTTTTTTTTTTTTGTACATTTCAGTCTTTATTCCAACTGGGCATTTTTTTTCTGAAACTACACCGTAGACCTGCTTTACTCTGAAATAGTGTGTAAAAATCTATGTGGTAATGATAAGGCGTTGTGCAAGTGGTCATTGATTGTTTTGTATGTGCTGTATAGAGTGTGCATGTTTTCTGCTTTTATGTGCTGATTAATTAAAGCAGTATTCTTCAATCATAATATTTTCCTTGTACATGTAAGCTAACCTTACCTTACCTCACCCTATAGTCGTCACCTAACGTAGCCCATCACGTCTCAAGTGTCAATTGAACAGTCTTCTCTTCATTAATACATTAATGTACACTTACATGAAATATTTTACTTACATTCCAAGACAATTTAATCTCACGTGCCAAGAAGATACCTAGTGAAGAAGCGACAACAAAAAATGAAGAAGCAACTACAAATGCAACCTTTATAATATTTAATAAGTTTACCGTTATTATTGTATTCTGCAAATACCGTCTCTATTTGATACAATATTCATAATTACTGTTTCTGCCCACTGCAGCAAGTTCGAACCACAGGCGCTCGTACTGTTCAGTCGGTAAAGCATTCGTGCTGATTAGAGGTGAGAGAGGGGGTAGAGAGGGTAAAACTGGAACTTCTGTGTGTGCAATAGCCTACATACGGCCTTAATGAGCTGCAATAAAGTATTGTGTATTCGTGTTGTCTTATTAACTGAGAGTTTGCGTGATCAATGAGAGAAAAGCTGGGTTACCAGTCCGTGTCTGCTGAAAAGTATGGCCGCCAAATAACTTTGATGTATACAAAAAGCATTAGCGGGATAAATTTTGGACCGGTTTCACAATTTGTGGAAATGAACACATTATAAAAACATCAGTCGATCAAAGAATACGGTCAGATGACAATTGGGAGCATTTTTCATTCGGCTAATGCTACATAACGAACTAAAAACGAGGGGGTGGGATACCCGCTTGAAATTGGTTTCGGAATGTGAACTTTTTGCCTGAAATGTTTTTTTTGTTGGACACTTCCGACGAAAATAGGCATGTTGCCATGGATATATGTGTACATCAATGGGTGATGGCTGTGACATACCTAAAAAATGATTTTGCAATGAACTGGTGAGTTGCAGCTTGTTGGTATGTAAAGAAACGGAGAAACCATGTCAAACTAGAAGTGGGATGATTTGAAGCTCGTTTCACACCTTTTTGTGTAGGAGCTCCGCCTGACGACGTAGTGGTTGTAGGTCCACCCGCCGATCCGATGTTAATGTCACGCATGATTGACTGCACAAACGAATACATAATAACCTATTGCAGCACATTAAAGCCATATGTGGGCTATAGAATGCACAGATGTTCTAGGTTCACCCCGCCTACCCCCCCCCCCCCCTCGTCTTAGCACGGATGCTTGACTGACGGAACATTGCGGGTGCCTGTGGTCAAAACTGTACAATTATCTTCCTGAATAAGACTTGTGTCTTTATAAAACTGCTATGTAAGGAATGAATATGCGACAAATATGCACACCTACATCAAATAATAGCATCCTACACAAACCAATGTGATGCTTTTAGTGGTTCCTACAGAGCGAACTTTATATTTCTGTGGAATCAGTTTCCATGTAGATTTACGATCGTATCGGAAACTGCTAGCCATCAGACGGTTCTACATTATGATTTCTACATAAAAATTGCAATACTTGATGCTGAATGTGATGGCTTTGATTAAGACACTGCCCATAACCTAGATAAATGTATGGGTGCACGGGAAGGTGGATAATTGAAAAAGAATACCTTTAAGCGTAGGATAGCTTTCACCCAATTGCAGAATAATTTATTGCAGGAATATACGGGATGTGAACAGGTTGTTTTTGTATGGGTTTGCATCCTTTACATGCTTGTGCCTTCACATAAAATAGTTGATCGTGCTCCTTGAGCAGTTGAGAGTCACACATTTCAAAAACAAGGTGCTTGTTTCAACGGAACATCTCGGTTTTTTGACTAAATCGGAGACCGTCTGGTACTGTTGTACTCTACACATGAAACATCCAAATTATATCTCTCTGCATTTTCGTTTATTCTTGACCAATAAATAATTGCACTGTGACCATGTTGAATAGAGGCTGAACAATCAGAATTTTACGCCGCTCTCATTCACAGGAGCGTTTTTGTTTTTTGTATAGGCAAAAAGAAAACGTTACACTTCGTGCTTATAGTCTTTATGTGGCATGATTCTGTTTTGTCCATTTTTTCCTAAAGCCTACGATAAGTTTGTTTATTTTAGTGGTCATAATAGACAGAGACACCAGTGGTGGGCCTACTCCTTCTGCACCTCGCATAACTGCAACCTCTCCAGGCTTGGCCTCTACCCCTGCAACCGACAACACAGACAGAGTGACTTACACGATGAGCACACCAGGTAGAAAAATTAAAATCATCGTGCAACATTCTGTGTTGATTCTGATGTTTTCTTTTTCTCAATACCCAGGGTTCTAAATCAGTTAACCTCTCCTCCATCAGCTCTGGCGGAACTCTGGGCAAATTGCAAATGGAAGATGTGGTATGCCAGAGGCACAACAAAAAACTCGTATTACTGATCTGTTTGTAGTTTAATGGAAGTATAGTCTGTCTCCAGTTGATTATTACCGATCACGTAATATTTTGCCCACAGCTAACTAGGAGGTCAGGTGAAATTATGTGGTGGGTCTTCGTCCGTCACTTGTTCGTCCATGCACCCGCTGTCCGTTGTCCACAATTGATATTTTCGGGAATTTCGACTTCAGCTCCAAAAAGCGTCAGTCTGATTCACTTGAAACCTCGGGGAAATGTACCTTGGGTGGTCGTTTGCGGAGGACCAGGCTTGTTCAAACAGTCGTGCCCTATCGAGTTTTGCTTTTCGTGATTTTGTTGCTTATTTGTTTACACGATCTTAAAGAATTCCTAAGCCGCTCAGCAAATTGCTTCAAAAATCGCAGTCATTCCTGAGGACCTCTATACCATAATTTATTCAACAATGGGGCTTTGCAATTTTTCTCTATTTTGTACCAAATGCTTGTGTGATTTTGCTATTTTCGACTGCTTCTTCCTTATTATCTCTCCAGTTGTGCGGAAACTTGATAGAAATTCATCGTGTTGAAGAGCAAAGCAACGTTGTTCAATGGTTGGTCATGAAGCGAATTCCTGATAACTGACCCTTTTTGGAAATTCAAGTACATTTCGGTTCATTAACCCATTCCTGTCAGCTAGGATAAAAGTCAATAGTGATTCCAATTCAAATACACATTTTCTGACTTCTCTGAAACAATGCGTCAGATTCACTTCAGACGTAATCGTCAGATCCACTTCAAGCTTGACTGAGCCCCAGCGAAAAATGTTTAGATAGTTATTTGGTATATTGTATTTTATCATTATTATTCATTTAATTTTGTTTTGCAAAGTCTGAAAAAATCTTCGCTATAATTGCTCAGCCTGTGTGAAAAATATTGTAATTCTAAACATCAGCCAGACAAATAATGTCTTATCTGTCAAATGGTTTGAGAACCTTTGAGTTAATGGAATATAATTTGTAATTGTATCTAAGATGTTTCAACCCTTCCCAACAAACTTGACCCAAGAAATGTGGATATAGGGTGCTGTGTAAAACAGAGGTGTTGTTTGTGATGGATAAGCACGGTGACAAGCTTCGGCGTTAATCCTTCATTGTGTACAACATGGCTTCAAATTCAATCCCCAATTCATAGCGAACGTGCTAGAGTTGTCATGGAAAAGCAGTTGTATTAATGTGAAATTTAAGACAATTAAGAAATTGGCATCATGAACATTTCCGGGCAAAACAATTCCAGTGGAACATATGCCGATGGACGTTTGCGATAGCCTGAACACGGCAAAGCATAAACGTCCTATCGGAGATGCTGAATAACATGCAATTAGGCCTTTGTTTTGTATAGGGAGCAGCATGCTAAGGTTAAGTATACATAACCCATTAACT
>OZ026627.1:2259552-2444552 GCA_964020975.1 Hermodice carunculata
TACATGTAATATGTATATATATATATATATATATATATATATATATATATATATATATATATATATATATATATATATATATATATATATATATATATATATATACATATATAATATATATATACATATACATATATATATACATATACATATATATATATATATACATATATATATATATATATATATATATATATATATATATATATATATATATATATATATATATATATATATATATATATATAAGGCCAAGTCTATTGTAAACTGTGAAAAATCGTACATAAAACGTTACTTATCCTAAATTTGTCCTCAACTACCAACATAAACAACAAAAACTGGTTCTTATTTTCACCGTAAGAATTTTTTTATCAACTGAGAATATCCACATATGCCGCAGGAACTTGCAACACTTATGAATATTTTGTAGTTTGAAGGGTTTTAAAACAAAACTGTTAGTACTTTATTCATAACCGTTGCTTGATGTTTAAATAATAAACATTTAATACCATTAAATTCTGACCTATGGCCCAAGGCTTCAACACGCCAAACAGTTATAAATAATCTAACTGCAATTGTATTTGATGACAACCCTTCCATTATTACTCGTCATTGGCACAAAATTTGTTCCTTTTTGCCACATACTTTGGTCACCGGGCCAGATATTTTGTTAACCAGTATACCTATGCAGAGCTTTACTTAGCTTAGCTTCAAAGTTATTTGGACCAAACACGTGTCTGAATCACTAGAAAATTCTATTCTCTAATCAAAACGTTTCTGATGCTTTTCACAAATAGTAATTATATACGCAATGGGCTTCTTCAAACGTGAAAAAACTAGATTATGAACACGTCCGGTATTATTATCCTGTTTTGTTTTGTTTTCATACCAGGTATATATGTTCTGTCGATATGAATGTGTTATGTACCGGGGCAGAAACTAGTATGAGCCGGTGGCTTGTTTTCTAATTCCTTTTCATGTTTGTGAAATATATCACGTTTATATAAAAAAAAAACTCATTTTGTGAGCCTCGGGTAACCCAAACCGCCCTTTCGATTTCTGCTTAAGAGGAACATTTCCATGCCAGTGTCAATGATCTGGTCCTAACATTTGTAGCTATCTTCCTACATTTCCTCACGCATATTGTCCTGATGACATTTTGAGTAGGTTCCTCATCCGAGGGAAAACAATATGGTCCAGAAGTAGGTTTCCATGTTTCGCAATATTAAAGTCTAATGATAGTAAAGCTTCAAATTTAAATCGGCCCCACATTCTATCTGAGATAGTACTGGTACTTTTCCAAATGCTTACAATTGCAGCTATTGAAATGTACACTTTACCTTGTAATTACAAGGTTTATGGTACAAGCTAGTTACAATTGAGTTCAAGATAACCCAGTTAACGCACATAATGCCACATTAGTACATACACTCTGTCTTAGTCGGTACATCTATACTACAACGCAATTTAACCCCATTTTCAGCCTAAAATGGTCATTCAGGACCACCTCAGTGCCTTGTTCCAAAGAGATAAGTCCGGACCCACTATTAAAGGAATGTTGTTGCCACTTTTTGTACACAATGTATTCCAAAATATAAACCTATTATTATAACAGGTGTCACAGGGTAAGATTAGAGAAAACCATGAAAATGCAGGGTCTCAATGATCCTGCCCGAATAGCATAGGATTCCAAACTATGGCTTTGTGCTGACTTCCTGACTTGCCGTCCACTTAATGCACAATTCGTCTCAGCACTTTGTAGGGGCCAGTCTGTAATCCAAACATTTACATACATTTCCATGCAAATAATGGCAAAATTGTAGCATTTCAGTAATATAGGGTACCACACTTATGCTTAAGGGACACATACTTTCTTACAAAAAGAGTGTCTGGTGCAACAATGGTGTGCTGGGTATATTTTGCTTGTGGAGACAACAGAGCCGTTTATGTCATACTCAACCTGTGCCATATTGTAAAGCGTTTTTGTGTTGTCTTTATGGAAACTTTTAATGCAGTGGCATTGTTATGCTTGTTATGACAAAACTAAGTCCGTAGAAATTATAACGAGCATTTACAGTTACCTGAAGTGGCTTGAATATTTGAAACACATTCTGTCCAGCTGTTAACTGAAAAGCTACCAGCTGCAGTCAAAATGCTAAAAAAGTACAAAATGAAAATTTTATGTACAATGATCTTGTACATCATGGTTTGAAAAAAAAAGGTTTTCAACACAACCTATTGCCAGCGGGAATCTGATAACCTCTCCCCATTCAATTAGGACTAAGTGTAAGACTTGGTCATGAAACGTACCATGACATTGGTTGGGCTCCATGCACCTAACGTACGCCCATTGAAAAGGTGACTTTAAGCATATCTGTTATGTTGATACTGTGTGCCTGTATGAATTGGTCATTATGTATATACACTCATTTTTAGCTGATCGCCGGTTCACGAAAATAAGAGTAAATCTCATCTGGTGCTTGCTAGATAAATGTCATTGTATTTTTCTATGCCTGGTGAGATAATGAACTTAAAATATAAGTCAATCGTTAGGTGCTGAGAAAAGGATAAGAAAGGAAGTTCAATAAATATGCTGCTAAGGTACTTTGTAAAAATCCTCTGTTAGCGGATTCTATAAGGCATTTTGCTTTGTATGTATGCCAGTACCGGGATTCTGCTTTTCCTACATTCCTTTTTTCTTTCTCTCTTTCTTTTTTCTTTCTTTCTTTTTTCTTTCTTTCTTTCTTTCTTTCTTTCTTTCTTTCTTTCTTTCTTTCTTCCTCACTTCTTTCTTTCTTTTTTCTTTTATTCTCTTTTTTTTACTACCAAATTTTGTTCGTCAGCTTTCACAACACTATTACACTAAGAAACTTCAAACTTAACATGATAATAGATGTTAACATGAATTTGTGCCTTATAATAAAAAGAAAAAAATATGTTGAAGGTTATGCAAATTAGGGGCATTTGATTTTATAAATCTTAAAGATCTCCAAACCTATGACAGGTACATCTAACCAATCAAGCTCCAATTTATAGGTTTGCAAAACTGCATATTTTGGTAATTTACATGTATCCTGTAAAGTGCAAAGATCAAGGTCATTTAGACCATCGAAGTTTTGATCCAGCCATAACTCAGTAAATTTTCACCCAATTTGGATCATGATGGATCCACAGTACCGATATTGCAACATTGCATATTTTTGTACTTTACACGTGACAATTAAAGGTTAAAGGTTCAAGTCATTTGGAGCTTCCTTTGAAAGTTTCATTCAGTTTTAATTTGGTCAATTTTCGTCCAATTTTATTCATGTTGGACTCAACTAGTAGGTATTGCAACCTTGCATATGTTTGTAATTTATATATAACATCTAAAGACCAAAGTTCAATGTCATTTGGACGCTCGAAAGATTCATCTAACCATAACTTGGTCAATTTGAATCTAATCTGCTTCATGTTGGGCTCAACCTGTAGGTGTTGCAACCCTGCATATTTTTGTAATTAACACATAACCTGTAAAGGTCAAAGGTCAATGTCATTTGGACTTTTAAAAGTTTCATCAAGCCATAACTTGGTCATTTTTTGTCCACTTTTAGGCATGTTGCACTCAACTTGTAGGTATTGCAGCATTGCACATTCTTTGTAGTTTATATGTAACCTCTAACAGTCAGAGGTCAAGGTACTTGGCCCTCACGAGTTTTGATCTAGCCATAACTTAGTCAATGTGCATCTAATTTGGTTGATGTCGGTCTTAGAGTCTAGATATTGTAACACTGTCATTTTTAATTGACATGTGGCCCCTAAAAAGTCAATGTCATTTGGACCTTTGAAAGGTTTATCTAGCAATAACTTGGTCGATTTTCATCCAAGGTCAGAAATATTGGGCTCCAATTGTAGATATTGTCACACTGCATATTTTTGTGATTTACATATCACATCTAAAAGTCAATGTCATTTGCATCCATAAACTTTTCATCTAGCCATATTTACAACTTTTGAAGGCACACAGTCAGATTTGCTCTGGAGCAAATCTTATTTTCTAGTTTTGTCTGTTTTTTTAGCTTTAATCGCAGGACCATCTGCGGCTGTGGCGCTGATAATTATCATCATAGTCATAATATTGATACTTTTTTACATGAAAAGGTGAGTGTTCTGCATCAACTCACACTATGCATCAGGTGTCTATCTTAAGAGCGCTTTACTGTAAGATAATTCACTTGTTTTAAATCTTCCTGTTCCAATAATGGGTATTTCTCATTGTCCTGGCACATTATAAGAGCATTGTATATTGGTTACTAGAGTTTCGTCATATATAATATGATTTGTATGGATATTCACTGTCAAAAACATTTTTGATCTGCCACATGCATGGAAACGAAAAAGTGTATTTGGCCATACAATTGTCAAATGTATGTATTCAATAATGTCATGATTAATGAGCATTTGAAATTTCAGTAAAAGAAATAGGTACATTAGTTCTGTCTTGATTGACAATTTCGACCGCTTGTACTAACTATGTGGTACCTTTCAGGAAGAGGCACGGTGACAAAAACAACGCTGATACCGCAGTGGCTCTCTCTCCCGGTAACAGTTGTGCGGCAACTACGGATGCAAACGCGGATGGGGAAATGGGAAATGAGTATGAAATTGTGGATAACGTCACTCGTGTGACACCTGGTAAACACAAACAGGGAAGATTGAAAAACACTGAAATGTTGAACCATTGCAACAAGAAAACCTTTTTAGTGAGGAAAAATTCAATCTGTACTCCCTGCCGGATAAAACAAAGAAAAAGAAGGCATTGAAAGATGGAATCGCCACACAGAACAAACCCTTGAGCCTTTCAAGCAAGCCAAAGCCCGCTAGAAACGTAAACGTTATCAGCGAAGAAAGTGATGTTCCTGGTGTTGAGTATTCACAGGTGAATAAAAGAAGCAAGAAAAAAGCTCACATGAAAGACAGACCACCACCAATGGAAGATATCAATATTTTGAATCCAGTTGAGTATGCCGTTGTCAAAAAACCCAAGAAGAAAATGAAAGAATTGAATGAGGGTATGTATGATAACATGAAAGTGGCAGAAAACGTCTATAACGATACGGAGTCACCGTGCAGGTCCGCAAGCATTGACACAACGACAGGCCCTGGGGAGCCACGAGATAATATATACCATGATACTGGCCAGTAGCAACCAGCAGATGCGGACATCGAATATTATAACATTGGACCCGTTCTATGTGGTAAACTAAATGATTCACATGTTCAACAAAACAGGCGTGGGCTGTTTTGTTTGCACACGGTGCAATTGTAAGCAGGCAGATATGATGATTATGAATTTGAGGAGCCTATCTCAATTTAGTACAGCCTCCAGGAGGCATACAATGCCAGACACAATGATCTTTGCTGTAAAAGATTGCACACCCCAAAAGCATTGACTAATGCAACATATGCATCATTATATCCTGACAACAATAATTAGGGTCATTCTCTGCACTGGTGTGGGCCATTCAAAAGTGCACAACAGACTATAAAACAATGCTTCTGGGGTCTAGGGCATGATAAGCTTCTTGGCTAAAAGCTCTCATTGCAAGCCTTCAAATCATATTTGTATGCCGTACAAATGAGCATGCAACAGAGAAAACGTTGCAATGTAAAGTTGTTTTTTTTCTTGGAAAAGCCCAATTCAAATGTGTTACTTTGGTGCTCTTTTAAGATTTACTGAGCAAGGACATCATAATCACACACGTGACAAAGATAAATGTTACATTTAATCATAGAATTTATATATTCAGTGCCTGTATTTGACGCTTTGACCTCATCCCGTGCGTGGCAGATACTGCTGAGGAACAGTTTTGAAGTGTGCTTCCTTGATGTTGCTTAAAAATCATTCCACTGCCCCGTAGGCAGTACTGATGAACACGGTAGTTTTGATGCACGTTACGTATCCTTTCTGTGCTTGACGCTCAGCCTGTTGTGTCTGTTCTGATACTGGTAGGGAACATCAGAGATGCTCTGTGACCGTAACATCGGTGTTAACTTAAAAAAACAAGCAAGGTGAAAGGACGTTATTTGCGCACGGTGGTTATATGCGTACTGAGGTAATGGCAAGGCTTCATTGCTTCATGTTCATAATTTCAGGCAAACTTCGAAAACGCAAACGTCCAGAGCCTTGGAATAACCGCAATATATTCATATTGTTGGTCCTGTAAGAAAACTATTTCAATGTGTGTGTGTGTGACAGAATTATGCTTAAACTGTTTGAACATAAAGGTATAGTTTGAATCAGATATAGGTACATCACTCAGAAAATATCGTGGTACTGATCCTACTACATTGCACTTAAGCGTTACTTCTAAGCACATATAATTTTCAAACATAGCCCATTTCATTCAGAAAATGACAACTGAAATAAACTGAAGTTTGTGTACGGCACCGATATTTTCACAGTCATAACATGCATACACAAACACAGATATGTGGCAAACTGATTAAATTTTCATTTGCTTCTTTTGTGTAAAGAGATGTAAGCTATTGTTGAGGCGACCCCTGTTAGCAACGGTGTTGAAGATGGAGAATCTCTACAAGACGAATGGATTTTACATCGATTAAATATATATTTGGAACGAAAAGGTTGTAATCGATTATTTTGTAATTTAACAAAAGGGAAATCGTAGTGGATAGAAATAGAAATAGAACAGGTATCAACTAACAAATTTTCTATTAGAATTTTATCACATTTCCAAGACTCATATGTTTACACAACCATCGTATTTTACTGTAACAGTGGGAGGTACGACAGAAAGAAAGAAAGCAGAATTTTGGATCATAGGCCTACACATATCATTCGTTCTCCAGTCATGCTCTAATGACATGACCTTTAAATTTTGTTATTGTTTCCAGTCTGCCTGGTGCTTTGATAATTAAATTTATGGACCGTATCACTATATTTTGACATTTTCAAAATTTTCATGATATGATTTATATATCCTTTTAACCAAAGCCTTTGTTGTTTCACCTTATAAGTCTAAAGAAGGTATGCCTACATATTTAAAAAGGGCAGATATTTGTTTATGATGTTATCTTGATAATATTATTTCCCAAGAAAGGCACCTATGTAGAATTCAATTCCTGACATATTATGCCATTGTTAACATTTTTCTACATGTTTGATAATTATTTAAGATGCGGCGACAACAAACACAGTAGAAATAATAATACCTGTCGGCCTATCTATTTTCCTACAGTATCCTCTGTTGTTATTTATATCTTCTTTTGACCTAACAGCTTTTCACCCCTCTGAAATAAACTTTCGGACGAGTCCAAGTGGGTAAGGCTTATATCGGAAATGTTGGTCCCAGTGTTTGGTGATTACTGAACGTGTGATCGAAATGGCAAAACGCAACAGACATCCCACTGAGTTTTTTTTTTTTATGTAGGCCTGAAATGGGCAGGGCGCAAAAGTAAATATGCAAAAAGTTTGTATCAATTATAAAAAAGGGGGAAAATTGCTTTTCATAGAAGGCAATAGGGTTCACCTTTGTGACCATAGTACGAGTATAACGATACGGTGAAAGGCTCCCTCGGTCAGGGTATTCTTTTTTGCATAGCTTGACAAGAGCTTAGTGAGGCTTTCCATTTTCCCTCCCATACTCCCATCAGGAGGCTCATTATTTCCTGCCCCTCCTAAGGTGCGTGCAAAATGTTTAGAATTTGTTAAAAATCAGGAAATGCAATCTGCACCATGTAGTGAACACACTTAATGGAGATTGAGCAAATGGACACCCCCTGTATGTTAGAAAGGAATCAAGTACGTGCTTAGGTTGAAGTTAAGTATACCTCAAACACCCAAAAACTCTTTAAAATACGAAAATCACAGTGCCACCTTATGAGTAAATTGAGCTTTAGGGATATTCAAAAGTTTTCCCACCCAATTTGTGAGAAATTAGAAAGTTTTCACAAATTATTTTTTTTTTAAATTTACCAACCTCTCCATTTTTTTTAAAATCCAGAAATCTTTGGAGCGACACAATTTCAAAAGAGTTGGAAGCCACTTTCCAAAGGTACTTCCCCGCCATATATGAAGTGAATTTGACTGATAATTTTGGAGAAGTAAAATGGTGAAGTACCATGGGAATTCTATTGAACTAGCGTTGTTCTCAATAAAAATTGTAGGAATTACCCATATGTACTCCAACTGAAAATAAATTATCAAACATCAGTAAACCAGAACAACTTCACCTGGTCATCGACTTTCTTTGACCCTTGCACATGAAAGATTTCTGCCAAGTTTCAGCATAATCTGAATGATGATTTTGGGTTAGAAGTTCAAAAATGCAAAACACACAAAACATTAAAAAAAAAAAAAAAAGGGGGGGGGGGGGCAAATACTGGCAACACTACTTCTTGAAAAACTAAGGTGTAGGGGTTACAAAACGTTTCCCTATGCAATTTGAGGGCAAATACCCAAGCTATTTTGCAGAAGATTTAATTTGACCCTGACTGACCCCCCCCCCAAAAAAAAAGAAATAAAAATCACTGGAGCGTGACTATGCAAAAAGCTTTGTAAAAACCCACCCAAAGTATATCCCTACCAGGCTTGAAGAAAACTATCCATCGGTTTTGGAGAAGTGGTCAAAAATGTGAATTGGGGACGAGGGAGAGAGGGGCGACGGTCAGGAGGCGTCAGTCTGTGTGTACTGAGAACTAACGTTTTAAGAGGAACAGCTCATCTTGGAAGGGGCGTGTGTGTGAACATGTTTTTGAAGTGGTTTGGCCGAAGAAGCCTGCAACTTTCTCTTAAGACCAAGGGCCCAGAATAGAAAGGTGGGGAGGAGAACTTGCCTCTTCGATTGTGCTCGACATATTCCCTGCACTCGGCAATTTTGATAAATATCGCCATTATAGATATTTAGTCATAGTCTGAAGGTGTTTTGAAATTACTTTGCATGTTGACTGAATGTGGATAAAAATAAGTTTGCTGCTATATTTAGGTAAAAAAGGATTTCACTTTTTTTCGATTTCTTATAAAAGTAATGAAAATTTACACACCAATAGTTGTGAAAAATTAAAAGAAAAAGACTGTACATCTTTAAGAACTTAAACAACTGACGGGGTCATCTCAACAATATCTTTTACATTGGTGTGGGCAGTACAGATAGAAAATTCAATCATAGCACCTCGATACTTCTGAAAGTCTTTGCATTAAATAAATATATCATCGAGCTTTGAAGAAAAAAAACTTTTCTTTAAATGAGTATTAAGGGAAATGTTTTTCAGGGACAGTTTAGTATGATTTTAACATTTCACTGCATCCTTATTACACACGTGATTTATCACAATTTGCTGCAAAAAATCATTTCAAATTGCAATGTGTACTAATTTTACATTTTGCTGCAACTTATTAAAAATTGCCTTAAGTATTACAACTTAATGCAGATGTCTGCTCGTTTTTTATCACAAAAAGGCAGTTATTCCAATTTGCCGCATAACATGCTGCATGATCACGATCTCACCTGTGAGACAGTGCTTAATTTCACAACAATCGAGCTTCAATGTGCCCTAAAAGCGGGTGAGGTCTCTGTCGCGGCACTGCAAGGTCTCATTCATGGCACAGGCCATTTATGAGGCTTTGCTCCTATTTTCCTTTAAGGGAAATCGATGCAAGCTCTTGTTTACACCTAATTCTTCAGTGTATCGGAAAGACGCATGGGTACACGGGCTCAGAACAAGACATTTTAGCTATTACTTCTGAGCATTTTGTCCCCCCCCCCCGAATCTTATGATCATGATAATATTAAGGCACTCTTACCGCATAATTCCAGCATTTTATGTTTCTTACCATATGCAAAGTTAACACTCACAAGAGCATACCAATGGGATTGTTTCATCCCTTTTAACGGGAAATATTTTACACGTAACAGTACAGCTTTGAAAATGGGAGGTCGCTCAAACTGTGCCCTGCACCATTGAACAAGGATGCAAGGTCACGGATCAAGTAAAAAAATGACAACAGATTTTCATGAAGGGCTTTTTAAGGTGCGAATCCAGAGATTTATCTGCTCTGATTTGGTTCTAAAATAGGTTGTCTGCTAAAACACCACTAGGCTCCATTATGTGGGTAATCTCAAAGGACACAAAGTGTGCTGAGTGGAAAAATACCTATAAACAAAGACACTGCCATAGGAACGTAATATGTCGGTACCCGGTTGCTTAACGATCAGTACCTATTCATATGTTAGTGTTAATACGCATGATAGTTTATAAAGTAGGAATGCACCAATCTACAGTCATATGTTTTAGTATTTCGGCAATGCCCTGCTGCATTTTAAAGAAATAAGGTGTCCAGACATTTTGCCTTTTTATCTACACTTAAACTCTCACTTTTGATAATAAGTTATATTGTATTGTAAACTGTATTGCATGAAATTTTTTGCTGCCCATATGCTACAAATAACATTTGGTGAACTGAGCTGGTGATAATGCTGAAGTACATCGACCATGCTCGTAAAATGTTAATCCCAATGGGTTGTAGTTAATGTAATGAACACTTTATTATGAATTTGCATTGTTACTAACTTGCTTAGGATATTTAAGGACTGGTATCATCTTGTAAAATATATCGCCCAATGTCCTGCACTCTGGATGTATGCTCATGCGATTCAGTGGTTAGGCTAGCTGCAACGTATATCGTAATGAGGACTTCAATTCACATCAGAGTGTAGAGTGTATGCCGATGAGATCGCTGGTATCCCGTTGAGACTTCATCCAGTGTGCAGTTACTGTGTAAACGATCTGCTTTTTTTTCGGTGTGGTCCACTATGAGTGTCACACCCTGGGGATATCTTGCTGACCTGCAGTAGCTCTTGTAGAGCACCTAGGACCATCAAGAGATCCTCTCTGCTTCATTCAAAGCAGGACTCAGTGGCTCAACAGCAAGGGCCTACTGTGCTTCATCCAAAGCAAGACCTGTTGGATCAGTGATACCAAGGGTCTCCCCTACTTCAGTGGGTATTCAGACAAAGAGAGACCATTCATTGGTAAGGACTTCATTTCGTTGTCACTTACTGCACTGGAACTTTACAATTGAAGGTGAACGACTAAACCACGGCTATCAAGGTTCCCATCATGCTCCTCTTGGCCAGGGGGGAATGATGTGTGGTTTAACCATGCTCTGGTGACCTGATGGATCTTACTCCTTTACCCCAGCACTAGAAACACAGTCAATGTTGGCTTTCTTCCAAAAAAGGGTAATACAGGGAATACATTGTTGAAGAGTGTGCAGTAAAATTATTGCAATATACCAATTTAGATAAGAATTCAGGCCAATTTTTTCTTTGTCTCAGGAGCACGCGTGATAACCAATCAAGATATCCTGTTGAAGCACTCATGCTGTCTCTTTTCTGTCTTGGGCTGTACGTGATTTGTGACTTTAGGCTATCTGATAAATTTTGCAAAGTCCATGTCAATGGAACTCTGAAACAGTTGCTAGTGCCAAGATCCATCTGAGTTCCAGTTTTTCTTTTTTTTTTTACTTTGAACTGAATTGATATGCTTTGGAACTCCATATCTAGTGAACATATCACTAAGACTTTTGCTACAGTCCTAGCTCACTGCTTGGAAATGCCTGCGTCAATTTGTAAAAACATCTGTAATTACAAGGGCATTTTCACAGCCACAACCTCCAGAGGTTTATTGGTGAGCAATGGTGATCTTGTGACCTTGACTGCTCTACCTGGCTCTGCGTCAATGCACCGAGTAGAGGTTTTTTTTTTCAGTTTTTCTCAATAATGAGTTACATGTTAGGCCAGTAGCACCTGGTCCATGCTACTTGTAGTTTTGTTTGTTTGTTTTTTTCTTTCTTTTCTGTAGCTTGGTGACCCATGTTATCATCCTGGAGAGACAATGAGTTCTGCTCAAGTAAAGTTTCGAGATCCAACTGACATAAACACTAGTAACTGCTTCAGAGTATGACCAAATTCTTACACAGAATGGAAGAGAACACAATGACCATCCTGGATAATTAATCTACTTTAGCCACTTAAGAGACTTAAGTTTGTTTTTGAGTTCTTCATTATTTCTGTTAGAGATGCTTGTTTTCCTCTCTCAAGATGCTGGAGTTCAGGGTCTGCACTTTGCAACTTCTTGATCTCAGCTTATGGCAATGCAGGAAAGGTGAACATACACATCTGTGTATTTGTTCAAGCAAGACTTTTCAGAACTGTTCACATAAGCATTGAGGGAGTGGCCGACCAAGAGACTGGTTATGTTCACGATTCTAGGTGAAGATTCCTTTAAACCTAATGCTAGTTGGTATTTTACCATGCTTAGGCTTTGGACTACTAGCATCTGCGTTTTTGTTTGTTCTTACTAGTCTGTACTGAAAAGTGATATCAAAAGGGGCTCTTCTGATAATTATACTATTTCTACAGCACTAAGTTTGGCTGAAGTGTTCACATAGGTTAATGGCTTATTGTCAGTGAAGACAATGCCCTTAGAATGAAACGAATGTTCACAATATTCCTCCATTATTTCTCACATCAAGCCTTGAAATTCTAACTTTATGCTTGAAGAATTCTCCATACCCTTATCAATTGACCTTAACACGTGACTAGAATAACTCAGAACCACTGGACCATAACTCTGTAGCTGAGAAGGGCCTACACCCAGCCTGTTCATACTGGAATCTAGCTCTAAGTGAAAAGGCTAAAAGAAATTAGGATAAGCAAGAATAGGTCCATTGCTTAGCAGCTCTTTAAGTTTGATAAAGGCTGCTGTCCATTTATCATCCCAATCCTCAGTCAAGCTTTGTTCTAAGATCTGCTTTGGCGAGATTTTTTACTGTTTTTGCTCTTTGAGTGTGCCCCTGTCAAAGCAAGGAGTGGTGGTAAAATTTTCTGAATCCAGGCAGAAACCTGTTGTTGAAACCTGTCAGTCCTAAGAAGCTCCATAGATCCTTAACCTCTTTGGGAATGGACCACTCAGTTACAGCCCTTACCTCATCTATATCTGACTTTGCAGCAGATTCTCCCTTATTTATAAAGGATTAAGCCTAGTAAGCTTATGCTTATCTTCCCCAGGGCCCTCCTGTGCTCAATTAACCATTCACATGTGTGTGGGGGACCAGTCATTTTCCTTTGTCTTTAAAAAGGTGACCTTTATCTGGTTTTAATTTCAGTTGGATTTGACATTGTCTTCCCAAGACCATAACCAGTAGATCAAGAGTTTGCTGGAAATTGTTACCACAGACACACATTTCACTGACGTATATGAGGACAGTTTTCAAGCTTTGATCTCCAAATATTCTGTCCATCAGATGCATGAATATGGCTGGTGCCATACAGAAACCAACATGGCGTTTGTGGATCTTCATAGAGGCTGCCTGTTCTGACCCAAAAAGCTGTCTTTTCTACATCTGTAGGTGCAAGAGGCATTTTATAGTACCCCTGGGCCATACCGAGGCAACAGATATACTTTGCTGCAGACAGAGCATTTCATGCCTCTTTAATACATGGAAGTGGATATGCGTGTTTGACTGCTCAAGCATTCAAAGTGCTGCAGTCAACACAAAATCACAATTTGCCATTCTTGTCCTCACCACTAGTGATGTGTACAGACTTCAGGATTTTGGAATTATGCCACACTTCAAGGATTTTGCAGATATTCTGTTACCTCATCCCATTGGATAGTTGGTACTTGATGGTGCAGAAACTTAAGTGGAATAGCGTTTGCCTCTTCTTTCAGAGTTAAATAAGTGTGTCCTTTCTTTGCAGGTCTCACTGTTCCTTGAATAACTATGAGTGGCCTGGCAGGAACCAATACAGGGTATTGACTTGCAGCATACACTCATGGGGCAGGATTCTTGCTAGTATCCTGTATCCTTGCCTGTCTATATAACACAAATATGGAATCTAAAAGATGTTGAAGGTATATTTTTCTGTGTTTGCAGCTCATGCTGTCTCCTCATATCTCTATGATACTCTACCCAACTAGAACTGGTACTTCAGATTCCTTTCTCTCATGTCTGTATTGAAAGGGGCTTTCACAATGAGAAATCCCATGTCTGGAAATTTCCCAACAGCCACAGAAAAAGAAAGCTGAATATAAACAATGTATGGTATAGCTTCCCTTTATCTAATTCTTGACATATCACCTAACTCTTTCTGAGCAAAGTGCTCAAGGAACGGAGATTCAGTTATTGTGTTTACTTGAGCAGCTGTATCTAAGAAACAGCATAACTCTTTACTTCCCGGACAAGCAGTTACATCAAGGCAGTCCCTATAGGTTTGTAAACTAATGAGCCTCCATATATTGGCTGGCAGCCTATCATGTGGCTCTTTTTAACAGACGGTTTTACTTTAAAGGATGGTTCTGATCAGGAAACTCTTTATTACCAGGGATTTCTTCTTTGGGATCAGGGCCATCTATTTTAAGATGTGATGTTAATCCACATTGCCAGCAGGCTCTTTTTCAGTGGACTAATCTGTTCTGTTTACTGAAGTCATCTAACTGTGTCATGATTGTTTCCAGGTGTTCACCTTGTTTGTGCATGGTTACTTCCAATGTGTTAGTCTCTGATTCTTAAATGATAGCTTTTACTGGGGCTTTGCCTCGACTTGCATGGTGCCCACCTGACCACTGAATGTACCTGTATCTAGGTTCAGAAAAGCAAAATCTGTAATTTCCACACTGAGTCTTTAAACTCATGTTACAGACCATTGTCTCTAACCATCTCCTAGTCCTCCTTTAACTGTTTCACCACGGGAAATTTTCGGCAGGCTGCCAGAAGCAACTCCAGTCATATTTCCGTGCAAAATAAAAGAAATTTTGATATTTTCTCAATTTTCCGGCATACCCATAAGTTTACCTAAGTTTGTGATTGTGAATATGACTACTGCAAAACCATATGTACGTGGCATATTGGTGCTGGTACTGTTTGCTTTTTCCCTACTTTATTATTATTTATTCTTTGAGAATATAGAATATAAATGATGCTTTGTAGTATCAAAATTCCTAGAATCTCAGCCGTCAATTGTGTTTGCCATGGAATAAATATGCGGTGAAAGAGTTAAGGAGATTTGATTTTGAGGAAACGATGTAAGTTTTGTCAGTGTTATTTATGCTATGAAAATGTGTATGGCTGTTTGTTTTCATTTGGAGAGGTCCCTGTATTCATTGAGTGTGTGCTGGGTCATTGAGTTCAATGAATACTTTGCAGGACCACTGCAGAGACACTGAGTTGGCCTGTTTTGTGGGTGATTCACATGTAAGTGGAAAACATGTGGAATAAGATAGAATGGTGACCAACATTCATGTGATGGGATCCAGACAGCACTCAATGCACTGGGATGTGTGACTAATTGGAAACTCTGGAACAAATTGGAGATTTCTGTGCATAGATATAAAGCAGATGTTTTCCTGACTGAGGGAGAGAGAATTCTAAAGGATCTGACAGAAGCTGTATGTCATCAAGCCACTGGTACTGTGAACCATTATTTACATTGTACCTGTGGAGTGTGGACAGAGTCTTTGGGTGGACTGGTATATTGTACCAGATTGGAACCAAACCATACCTCTGTGGGATAGGATCAGCACCATACCTTTCAGTACCACATTGAACCTAAACTGTACCCCTGTGGGATTTGAACCATATCATTTGCCACCTGTCATAGGACGTGGAACTGTGGGACAGCACCTGTGGGTAATCTCACCAGGGATTATAATTTACCTAGGACCTTTTGACTGTTCAAATACCAGTAGATATAAGTTTACCTAATTTGTACTGATTTTGATTGTTAATATATTGTTATTGTTATTGTTATATCATCGTAGTACATAAAAACATGACTCATATTCATCAATCCTAAACCCAACGATGACAATAAAGCGATCCCAGAGTTACCAAAGCATCAACATCTTTGTTGAGTTCTCCTAATATTCAAAAGGTGGGCATTGTAACAGTCCAACTGAGGTATGCAACCAAACGAACCACAGATGCACAGTGAGCATTTCACTTAGTCTTCATTTTCTTTTGGCACAAATGAATAAAAAGTTTTATTGCAACTGTGGTAGGAGGTCACGGTCTCCAAATACACCAAGAAGTGTAGCAAAGATTTTCTCCAGCTCCTCTACACTCTCACCACCATGTCCTAAAATTTCCAATTGGTGGTACTTGCCAAATGTTTGAGTATACTAGCTGGAGTGCTCTTTCCTTTTAGATCACAGTCAATGAGATGCCTTCTAATATCAGATACAGAGTCTTCTGTGATTGGGTCACATAGCTTAGCAGGGTGCCCCTTGATGTTTTTGGGCTTTGTGCTGGACACATATAGGTTTGGTTGACAGATTGCACTTTCAAGAAGGCAGCTGAAAGGTTGGGTGGTCAATTTTATGCAAAATTCTTAAATGTGCTTCTCATGTAAGTTATAAAATCTAGTCATAAATGACTACAAAGTATACAGAGACTTAAATTGTGTGGAAACTGTTGCATAATTATGTTGCTGGATTAGACAATTCTTGCAGCCATTGACCTATGTGTTCACAAGGCTCTGCACCAGGCCATGCAGAAATGGACGGTTAGATTGTCTATCCTTGAAACAGCATGCGGTGAAATGGAAAATAAACTAACTGAAACTGACACCAAACTGGAGGACCTAAAACAGTGCATTCAAAACAAAGGTGTCTAAGGTAAAAGATGCAGAACTTTACAAATGAAAATGTTTTCAGATAATACATGGAATTGAAAGCCAAATGGGTAAATGCTCTGTGGATACACGTCAACAGATTTTAGAATTTGGACAACATAAATTGAAACTGTCCCACCCAGACCTTGTGAGATCTAATTTCATGGCATGTCATCTTCTTAACTCGCAAAAGGATACCAACATTCTTTTCAAATTTCTTGACTTGGATGTACCTGATGTCTGGCTAGCAAACGCTTGGTATATTGTACCTCATTGGAACCAATCTGTACCTCTGTGGGATTGGATCAGCACCACACCTTTCAGTACCACTCTTGGGAAGGCATACCGGTGACGTCAACAGAGCCAAATCAATCTTCTCAGACATCCACCCCTGTTTTACGACTTCACAAAAATGAAGCAATGATGTTTAGAAAGGACCTTTCAAGGTAAACCAAGATGAAATGAAAAGTAAGATATCATAAGACCTGACCGTACATTTCTCTTACACTACCTGACAGTTCAGTTTAAAAATAAAAAAATCAGGTTAAACGATATAGTTTGCAACTACTATTCTACCAGTTGCACTGAGGTCACGGCTAAGGCTGTAGAAATTTGAACGTGATCCAATCGTTACATGAAAGTCATCCAATCTAATCATGGGTCATGGTAGACTAAGCAACAAGACGCTCGCCCCTCACCTCTGCAACCTGGGTTCGATTCTCGTCCTGGGCAGGATGTGGAAAAAACTCCTACCACTTTATCCATGTGCAGTGGTTTTCTCCGAGTAAAAGTAAAAAGTAAAGAAAAAGTAGCCCTTAGATACAGAAAATGTATGAAGATCTGACAGCGACGTTGGACAGATTACACAGAATCCCTCCACTAAAGAAACCCTGGTATTACAAATGGCTCGCCAGTGTGGCACTAGACGTACTTAATATGTCACATGTTTTATATTTACTGCAGTACATTCACTACTGGTAGCTATTTGAACTGAGACAGTGCAGGGAAGTGGACCGCGGTTTCAGTCTCACTCTCACAGCTCACCATATCAACTGGTACAGGTCTTACTATTAATGTCAAGCTTTATCCGTGATATTTCAGCCAACGCCTTAAGAAAAGGAGTTTTAAGGTGAACAGTTAGGCACGTGCCTGGTAGGAGTCTGATTTTTAGGGAGGGCAGCAGATGCGGTCCTTCTGACTACTATGTTGATACCCTTTACTTTCTCTGCTTGTCTCATAATTGATGATTGGTCACTCTTTAAACATGAAATTAGTTCTGGCCTTGAAGATATGGAACTTGTATTTAACCCAAGAAAGCAACAACTATATTTATATACAGTGTTTAGGACTGCAGATGCGGTCCCGCCCCATGCCTGTTTTCCATATTGATGTCGGTTTTGAGTGTTGACGTGCATAATGCAGTTTTATACTCCAACGAAAACTCTGAAACTGTTAGCCCAATTATTGAGCAGCAAAGAAAAATATATACCATGCAATTATGTAAAATTTAAGAAGCATAAACATAGAAAGCAGAACTAGGTCACTCTTGGAAAACTACGTTAAATCAAGTTTATATAAGCGATTAAAATAAACTCCAATAACATCACCATTACATGTGATATTAAAAGTTAACTTATCGACATACAACACTATACTTAAAAACACCGTCAGGACAGCAAAAGAAAAAATTAAAAAACAAAAAGAAAAAGACTTGCGAATCATGTTTTACTAGACATGAAAACGACAAAAAGAAAACATGGATTACAATAAATGAAAAACTTTTTAAAACTAAAAAGAAAAGAGACTTTCCAGAATATTTTTCATTTAATGGACAATCAATAACTAAAAAAATCACAAAAGTAAATAGATTCAACCAGCGTTGGTCCCAAACTTTCTTCTCAGAATAAATACCAAGCCAGCTTCTGAATATTGTAGATGTTTACACTAAGTTAAAAATACAATTTTCAAATGTCATGAAATTGATGAAGAGACAATTTGTCAAAGATTGGTAACTTAAAACCGAAAAAGCTGTGGTATATGTGGTTTATCAATAAAGGTATTGAAAAAGGAACAGTGCATCAGCACTCACAATAATTCCGAATCAAAGTTGCAAAACAGGGATATTTTTCCAGAAAAACTCAAGAATGCTTAGGCTGTTCCTACATAGAAAAAAGGTGACAATGCTTACTTCACCAATTAGCGACCAATATCCATACTACCTTGCAATGTCGAAAGGTTTCGAGAAAATATCATATAATCAGCTGTATGACTATCTTCAGAGACACACACTATTCTATGATGGTCAATACGGATTCCCAAACGACCACTTGACAGAACTTGTCACAGCTGTGCTCATAGATAGACTGATATTGGAAATGGATCATGAGAAACTAGCATAATGCATATTCCTAGACTTGACCAAAGCTCTCAGTATGCTTGATTATTAAAATTTATTGCACAAATTAAATCATTTTGGAATAAAGAATTTCCCATTCAAGTTGTTTGAAAATTATCTGATTAATCGTACGCAATATGATGAATACGAGGATGTAAAATCAAATACTTTATTTTTGTGACCACAGGGTACCGGAAGTCTCTATTTTTAGTCCCTTGTTGTTCTTCATTTGTATGAATGATATAGCTGAAGCAAAATTATATTTGCGATCTAATACTGTATGCCGACCACTCAACTCTAACTGCAATGCTAACTTCGTTTAGCATTAGTATCAACGACACAGTAATTGAAAATAAAATCAAGCTGGACTTTAAAAAAATCACTGACTGGGTAAGTGAAAATACATTATCTAAACAAACAAAAAGGTGATATTCCATCAATCTCAAACAAAACAAAACAACGTCAATATCAACAAAACTGAAATAAAAGTATACAGCTTTAATTGTTTAGGAATTACAATTGACCAACATTTGAATTGGAAAGATCATACAGCTAAAATATAAAATAAGATATCAAGGTCATTCGGCATCTTAAACAGTATTAAGAATATCTTACCTTTACTCACACATATAAATTTTGCGTTTCTCATTTGGCGATTTAAACACAATGAAAGTTTAAAATTACAAGATTAAGCTGTCCGAATAATTACATGTTCAAAATATGATACATATTGACCACTTATTCAAACCAATTCGATTGCTGAAAATAAATGCTATCTTTACCATTTCCACAATTTATATTCTATTACAGGTATATCAATCATAAGTTACCAATCAGTCTTCAACAATTACGATTTAGAACCAACCAGGTGGGGGTCTTAGCAGACTTTAATCCAAATACCTTACACCTTCCTAGAAAGAAAAACCCAACAATTAGTTAACCAACAAGAACGAAAAAAAAAAAAGACAATTTCTCTTTCATTTGAACGCAGTCAACAGATTGCCACAGCACACTGTCTGCACTGTGCGCAAAGTGCGCCGAGAAAACCTGAAGACTAAGACCATGATTGCTGAAACTGAATTCAAACTATAGGCATGCTGGGAATTGAATGGAAGGTCTTCCTACGTAGAATTTGAATATCAAATTATCTCAGGGGTTTAAACCATCTGCACTCCAAAAGTCGCTCATACCAGCGAAAGAGATGTGATTTACAGTTTTGTTACTGTGTTAAAATACATCTTTACACATAATTATTTAACATTTACACACGGGGCATTTACAACCAGGGAAAATACACCAACACCCCTCTTTGAAATCTTGATTTGTGTATCGGCGTGTGGAATGCATAGAATGTGCGAGTCCACGAGCATTTACCCTAGCTAGCATGAAACAAATAAATGTTGTAAATACTTGTAAAAGTGTGTTTCGAAGTGTTCCTTGTTTTTTTAACCCATAATATCCTCATTTATATGTTAATCAACAGCTTTCCTGAGCACACTCAGGATGCTTAAGACTCAAAGTGCAATAAGGAAAGCTGTTGTCTAGGGTTTAATTATTGTCTTAAAACCTCTTTGCAACATTCATTCAAATTGTTTTTTTAAAAGTGCAGGATAAAGGACCTTGTTCCGGTTAAAAGACACATTTGCTAATATCTATGATAAATTTAATAATAAAATAGCTTAGTCGAACTGATTCTATAAATAGGCCAGTAACATTAGGAGTATATATTGATAGTAATGTGGCAACGTCTGTGTTCTGTGTGTATATTTCTACCTATAACTCACTTCGTTTACTGATTTTTTTCTCACTTTCATATTGTTTCTCATGTTTTGACCAAATTAATGTCAATAGGTGATGACGCCCTCCCCAACTCCCTAACGTCAAATGCCATTAAAGGTGACAAGTGACAGGGTCCCTAAAGTGGTGCGTTTTTTTTAGGTCATAAAGGTGTTAATTTCTTTCAGCTGGCACATCAGTACCCTATAGTGACGAGAGATAACATTCCTCCACAGCAAACCTGTAATTTGGAAGCAGACACAGTAAAACCCTTACTTTGATGAGTCGTCATGCGTTGCCCGGCGGCCATATTGAATTCTGTATTACATAATCACTATAGCTTTTCAAGAGATGTCTTATTTGATTCTATGACCACTAAAATGTTGGTATAAACACAAATTTCATCTTGATAGCATGCTTACTTCTTGAGATATTGGTAAAACTCGAATGTCAGTAATGGCTGCCTTAATTTGCATAATCCTCGAAATGCTCAACAGCGACGCACGATCATCAACTGGATCCTCGAATGGAACTACCTGGGCTACCAGAATCTGCTAGGAAGAAAAACTTTATCCGCCGGATCCAGGTTCACCCCCAAATGGGCTTTTGCCCCCCCCCCCCCCCCCCCGCTTATATACTTTATTTTAAGTGCAGATCGAGCTAAGGTTGTGATAATGTCTGTCGAAATTGCTTTACGACAATACATTCCTAAGTGCTACAATAAGACAACTGCTTTCAAAAAAAAAAAAAATAATAAAACCCACAGAATATATCGAAATGTTATTCAACAACCAGTCAGTAATTTTTAATAGTAATTTTGCGTTTGAGGATAAAACTATGCATGCACGCATCCATGAAAATACTGTATCAAGTATTGAAAAAGATCCACTTTGTACCCTCACTGGATTGTACACGTTCATAGTAGTTCTGATACTCAATAGTGCTGTACAGTATAATACATTGATCAACAAGTACATGTCTGGTAACAGTGTTCGTAAAAAGTTGAAATGCACCTACAGGTTTTGACGCCTCCCACAAGTACACTGTGTCGTGAATGTGCCAGCAAAATGAAACAGGGTACAGTTATCGATATACTTTGACCAGCTCATGTGGAGGATGGCAGCTGAAATCGACAGTCTGTTGTGCAGTTGTCCACAGAGATTTTATCTGTCACTATCCTTGCAACACCATTTTTGTGGAAATGAAAAGTAAGGCAGCAATTGTGTCTCAAAGTTTTATTAATCCCTGCTTAGAACACATCCAAGGGACATGCCGGCAAGACCATGCACACAGGCGCAATTGCTCATCTATTGCATAAACAGCCACTGCTAAACAGCCTCCACAAAACAGGCTTCAATGTGCATATATATGTGTGTGGAAATGGCTTCCATCCAAAATGTTAGGAGCACCACTCCAGTTTTCCCCCCTCAACAGCTTTTGTAAGCAAGCGACAAGCACCTGAATTTTTGTCAAACAGGAACCCAGTCACATGTCTCACACAACAGCAGTACGACAAGCTGGTGATAGTTTCGCGAACTGAAAAACTTTTTAGTTTTCAAAACTGTCAAATGGTGGCGCTAACCAATAAATCATGCATGTATGAATGGAACATCAACCGTACTTTGCCAGAATCGGATGGAGATTGCGTTAACCATTACAACAGCAGTGATCATCCGATTTCCAAATGTTATGCCAAAGCCCCCCCCCCCCCCCCCCCCCGGACAATTCTTCTTCCGCCAATTTTATTCCATGAAAATAATAAAACACACACATAACTAAATTCAATGGTGTGGACTCACACATGGCACATTATTTTGGCTCAAACATATTTTATTCAATGAATTACATGCTCATTATTTTCCAAAATCATCATCCTTTTAAGACACACACTAGTTTAGAGATACGTTAAACCGTCATTTTTTAATGTGAGATTTTAACCAAAAAAAACCCCCCTGATGTATGATATCACTTCTGGTCTTGTCTGTAATTCTGGCAAAAGTAAATGCTATTCACGAATGATAAAAGTATGAACCTCAAGGCAAGCGACAATTTACCACCAGGCGCTCTTAAGTTATGTAAACAGGAAAATGTAAAAATTGAAAAGGAAAGAGTTGCATATGGGCATTATCAATTGAGGTCATTTAGTGATTTCCACGGGTAAACTTTAGGGTGAAAACGTCTTTCAATGTGCAAAATTGTCTTCAGTTATTCATACCCTCCATGGGTGCCACGTCTGGATTTGGGTTTTATTTATTCGAAGTATAAAGAAACAGTTACTGGTGTAGACCATCTGTCCTTGGCAAACAAATCCAAAGTGAACAAAAATTATACCAAGTGTCTGTGACCAGATTTAAGAGAAATAGTAACGAGACACAAGCCATACCTTTTACAATCATGCAAACGTGAAAGTGACTGTAAAATATTCGCACTTAAAGGCATTAAATTACAGACAAAATGATTCCATTGAAGAGATACGCGCAATAATAACCCTGACTCACCTTTACCATTTTTTTTCTCACAGATTTACCTTACCGTCTGAGAGTAGACTCTCACGTAAAGTGTGCAATGCATGGTTGCACAAGACAAGCGACAACAACAGCAGCAAGTAAATAGGTCAACGGCAACAAGGAAGTCAATTTTCAGGTAAAAAAGAAAAAGAAAGGAAAAAATCTTGAACACCAAAAAAACGCTGCTGTGCTTGCTATGGACGTGCGAAGATGACGATTTTCAGCACAGGTTAGTGTAGAAAGTCTTTCGAGTATTATGTTCCAATTTTCATGGACTGACTGCATCAGAAACTCTGATGAATTAAGCTTTGATAGCAATTCTATAATAGTAAGCTACGACAATAACATGTACATGTAAGTTGTAATAAGGCTGCTCTTTTGATAAATCACCACGGTTGTTTTGAACGAAATTCGAATTGGTGTTCTTGAACTGTTGAAATGTATGGACGGTATCTCGGTACTGTTACCCTGCTATACACATGTATCATTTCAGATATATCAAGACTCCGTATGTCCTTCAGTTTTTTGGTCGCTATCTTTGGATTAAGTATAGTCGGTAAGATATATGCATACACATATAATACATACCAAGATCTTGTAATTGAATTAGAATCAGGGGCTACGTAAGTCACGTTATAGTTACCTACAAAAACCAATATGGAAGTACGTAAAGCATACATTTACAAAATACCAACTTCCATTGACAAATCGGAACATGTTCATATGTTATACATATGACTGCTCAACGCCGAAACATATTGTTTAGCAGAACAGAAAAGGCTCTGTGTTCTTTATTAATTACCTATAAACAGACAAATGGCCTGTTATTATAACATCAGTCCCCTTGTAAATTACACGTTTGATAATGCTTTAAATAAACACACTTGAACACAGACAATAAAATCAGTCTTTCTTTCTTTTTTTTTTTTTTGCCGTGGTATTTTTTTTTTGTTTGTTTGTTTGTTTGTTTGTTTGTTTGTTTTTTTTTTTTTTTTGTTTTCTTGCTTTGTTTTGTTTTTGTAAGTTTTTTTTTTTTCTGTCCCAGTCAGCGATATATTTTTTGTTAAGTTAGATAAGTTCAATGTATTTCATTTGTTATCGTCGTGGTCAAAACTGCATTTGAACTTTCTACCCCTTTTTTATCTGTATGCTCTCAATATTATGGAAGATGTTTAACAGTAAAGAAGGGTTCAACTGCAGATATTTGTTGCCCTGTAGGTTGCTAAGATAATGTGATGGACACTGGATTGTTTCACATTAGCATGACGTATGTGTTGTATATCGATTTAGCTGATAAGTCTTAACGGTCTCCTCAGTGTTTTACAAAACAATTCTGCATGTAAATCATAAATCGAAGTTTATATTGGACTTTTAATCCATGTGGTAATATTTCTGATATCCAGATATTTCGCTGGTGATGTCCCCAGCTTTCTCAATGGAAGTAAAGGTGTTATTTGAACGCTAGACTGGTCAGTTAGGCCTTGCACGTAATTATATGTAATTTTTTGACGTCATTTACGTAGACACGAAAGTTAACAACATATTTGCACTTACAATAACAAAATAACTTAGAACTTTTCATTACTGCGCGCTAAAAATAGCCTAGGCCTACTAAGTTTTGTGGAAGTTATCAAGCAAACATCTCTGGATCCAAATGACATAATGATTAGTTTTGATGTCAAGTCACTATTCACGAGAGTTCCAGTCGAGGAAGCCATTGAAATTGTATGTAACAAACTTAGCGACGATAATAGTTTATCTCAACGAACTTCCTTAAGCGTAACATCCATTAGACGATTGATGACAGTTTGTTTTGATTGTACATACTTCCCATGGCAAGGCAAAATTTATTCACAAAAATCTGGAGCACCGATGGGTTTATCGTTATCAGTTTGCCTGGCTAATGCCTATATGGAGAACTTTGAAAGCTCAGCTATTTCTTCCGGTGAAAACAAACCTAAGTTATGGAAACGGTACATCGATGATATTTTTGTGATCTGGCAACATGGTGATGACGAGATCAACAATTTCTTTAATCACATCAATAATATTCATCTCAATATCCAATTTACATTGGAAAAAGAAGCAAATGGAAGATTGCCATTTTTAGATGTTTTGGTCGAGCGAAACTCAAACGGAATAATCAGCACTTCAGTTTACCGAAAACCAACACATACTAACGTATATTTGAAGGAAAATTCATGCTACCCTGCTAGCATAAAACAAGGTGTAATAAAAACAATGTTCGACAGATGCATAGCAATTTGTGATGCAGACAACCAAGAAAGAGAAATGAACTATATAATGCTAATTTTCAAAAGAAATGGGTACAACAAGACTCAAATTAAACGTTCCTTACAGAAAGCCTGTAGAAAGAAACACGTAAAAAAAAGAAAAGGGAAATGAAGCGTATCTCGATCCCACATGGGAGAGGTTTGAGTGAAAAAATTGGAAAATCGTTATCAAAATACGGCATAAAAGTCGCTCATTAATCTTCCAGGACGATTAAAACTATTCTTTGCAATTGAAAAGCAGCAAGTTTCTGTCTGTAGAGAGAACCCCACTGAAAATAAGTCACATCGACTTCCGTGGGTTATCTAGGCGCCCTAGGTGCTAAATGACAAATGGAAGGATTTTTATTTCATTTCGTTCCATGGAAATAAATATTGCATTCCCACGCAATACTATTTCGTTCCCTCGAAATAAAAGCGTATACCTACAACTACCAGTCAAACAAGCCCCAGAAAGGACAGGGGTGGCTTGGGAGAGATGGGCCACGGGTAGCGTTGGGCCGCCCACAATATTATGAAAGTTGCAAGCTGCTGTGGCTAGGTGCTGCCATCGATTGGAAGTACCAGACATTATATTTTTATTGACAAAAGGGACTTGAGAAGTTCATGCTTACTGTCCACGTTTTTGACAGAAATACATTTTATGCACAAAATGATAAAATTTGAACTCTAAGCTAAGCAATTTCATATATCTTCAATACTAAATAGTACACTGTACTTGGAGGTTCTGCAAGGTAGCTGTGGCAGTCCTCTCCCATCAAGGTAATTTGTGAAATCCATGTGGTCAATGCCAGAGCTAAAATTAAAAAAGAAAAACAAATGGTGGGGATGGGGGAGAGTTGGGACACTTAGGGATGGGAGGGTTGGGCCATGGCCCAACTCTCCGCACATGGTGTACCAACTCTCCCATCAGTTACATTTAGTGAATAATCTTCTCTGTAAAACCTTCTACATTGTGCACGGTTGGCCAAGCTGAAACACGCTCGCCTTCCACCTCTGCGGCCCGGGTTCGATTCACTGCCGGGGAAGCATGTGGAAAGAGTTCCTACCACTCTGACTGTGCACGGTGGTTTTCTCCGAGTCCTTCGGTTTCCTCCACCAAACATGTAGGTAGGAAGTATACGCCACGATCTGTGCCATGGAGAGTGATTAATATAGGCTTGGCCTGCTTCGCAATCCATGTAAAAGATATGGGTCTATACTTTTACCTTCTACATTGACTACATACAGTTTAATTTCTACTTGAGGCAGAGGGGACAATCATATGTAGACCTAACTTGTCCCGTGATAGTGTTCCAAGTCCCCATTGCAAATCCTATAACAGCACAAGATGGGCATATATCTGATAGTCACCAAGGCCAAATTCTTTCGAAATATTCATTTAAGTTTGTCTCATGCGACATCATATTTTTCAAGATGCAACGAAAATGCCAAAGAAAATTAAATCGAGGTACAACAGTTTTAGAGAGAGCAATGGAACAAGTCAGGGGAGGATGTAGCATCCAAGTAGGTGCTAAGGACTTTGAGCAGGATTGACTCTGAAACGATACATCAGCAAGCATGATGGTAGCAATGGACACAAAAATGAACAGAATGAGGCATTCGGCTGCGGAAACTGTCAACTGAAAAACATGATTTTTTTTCTCTAGAGATGGAAACTGACTTGGCAACACATATTCAGATGTTGGTCGGACAATTTCATGGTACGACCAGAAATAAATGTCATGCATTGATTGTGGAATATCCTTAAAAAACAACGTGACCGTGCCTAACTCATGGAAAGAAAATCGAATGACTGGCAAACACTTTTGGATGTCACTTAAAGAAAGAAACCGTCTTTACATCAGAACACCTGAGGCAACATCACTTGCTAGGGCTAATGTCTTCAACCGGTATACTGTGGGCAAACTCATTGAGAACCTCGGAAACGTTATGGACCTGCACAAGTTTGAATGCAATGATATTTATAACGTTCATGAGACGGGATGCACGACGGTTTCACCACCTGAAAATATTGTAGCTGGGAAAGGAGTGAAGCAAGTGGGGTCAGTCACCTCTGCTGAAAGGGGGCAACTTGTCACTGCAGTGTACGGCATCAATGTAGTTGGTAGTGTCATTCCACCTATGCTAATAGTTCCACAGAAAAAGGTCTGTGAGCATTTCACCAAAAGTGGCCCCCAGGGTGTATCGGGGACGCAAATTCAAGTGCTTGGGTCAATAAGGACCTATTTGTGGACTACCTGAAACATTTCATCCACTACAAAGTTCTTCTTATCTTAGATAACCATGAGGCCCATATTTCTCTGGCTGTGATTGACTTGGCTAAAGAAAATGGTGTTGTGATACTGACAATGCCACCACACACCAGTCATAGGCTTTAGCCTCTTGATGTGTGCTGCTTCAAACAATTCAAGACTGCATATGCTCGAGCTATGGAAAAGTCGATGTGAACAAATCCGGGCAAAACTATCACTATAAACGAAATACCGGAATTGGTTGCTCGTGCTCAGTTGCATGGCCTCACTGCAAAAAACATTGTATCAGCATTTCAAAGTACCGGCATTTTTCCTTACAACAGGGAATTATTTGATGTAACAGACTTTTCACCAGCAGCAGTTACTGACCAAGATCTTCCAGAGGAATTGCAAAGAAACAATCCCATTCCTCTTAAACAACTACCAGCTTCCCAGCCAGAACCCAGTTCTGCTGCAGCACCGGTTCCCAACCAGAAACAGGTTCTACTGCAGCACTAGCCCAGCAGCCAGATTTGAGTTCTACTGCTACACTTGGCCGACAGCCAGAACCAAGTTCTACTGCAACACGAGCCCGACAGCCAGAACTGAGTTCTACTGCAACACCAGCCCAACAGCCAGAAACAAGTTCTACTGCAAAACCAGTTCCGACTGAGCCAGGGACAAGTAATTATGTATCACCTGCTGACATTGTTCCGCTTCCAAAAGCTGGTCCACGAAAGATTACCACCAGAGGTCGCAAAAGAGGGGATTCAAAGATTCTAACTAATACCCAAGTGCATAATAGCATACCAGACATACTAACTGCTAGGCAAACTAAAAAACGAAAGTCAAATCAACCTGTCAAACGTAGAGCTAAAAAGTCATTATTCAAAAGATGAGCACATAAATCCTCCGCTCCGTCATCTTCATCCGAGAGTGATACAGAGGATGTCCCATTTATAGAAAGTGGTGAAAGCGATGCTGATGAGCAGGAAATTGTACGCTGTCATGAATGTTGAGAGCACAATACGTCAAAATGTAAAAATTGGCCCATCTCACCAAAGTCTCCCCCATATGATTTTCTTTTTCATTTTGTTCCCTCGAAATACGTATATCGTTCCCTCGCAATACTACTTCTTTCCCTCGCAATATGTGTTTCGTTCCCTCCAAATACTATTTCGTTCCCATGCAATACTATTTCGTTCCAACGCAATACTATTTCGTTCCCACGCAATACTATTTCGTTCCCTCGAAATACTATATGGTTCCTAAAAATCCTCCCATGTCCCTTCGGGGGCTCCGTATTGGACTAATTCATACCCCTGTTAAATTTATGGAAATGTGGATAAAAGGTTATTTTTTTGGAGGTTACAGAAGCTTAGCTTTTTATCTTATAATGGAAGTCCAATAACAAAGAAGGCTTCCTATATCCACCTTTAATGCCACAGCGAATGTTTGCATGTGACCCTTTGTGTTGCACATGTTGATATGGTACTATCTGGGGGTCAGGTATAACCAGCGACTCAACATATTTAAGACATACGGTACAGGGCAAAAGACTAAAATTCTTGACAAGATTTATGGCTCTGAGCTATACTTGAGATTTGGCGACGGTTTTGACAAAATCAAACATTCCTTACCAAATGTAGAAAAACCCATCTGCATGCTTAATGTTATTTCCGCACATTGGCAAACAGTGCGCACCTCAGTGTCAGAAGAATACTGCATTTGCGTGGGGGGGTATTTTTGGGCAGGGGTGTTTGTTTGTTTGTTTGTTTGTTTGTTTTTACGTACACCTTTTAAGGTGAACGGCCCTAAAGATATGGAAATATCAGGTTATCATGTTAGTATTCCAACACTAGCGCAGATAAAGCTAGAGAAAAAACGCCTTATAGCAAATCTGTGGAAAAAAATATAAGTTATGGGGAAATGCCAGACAGAGAGAAATAGTTCTGGATAAAACAAAATGTAAAGTGTCACCAAACAAACGCATTTGATTTTAGCATTTGATCATGTAGTGAGAAAGCCTACCTGTATAAAACGTCGGTTCATTTATGGATCAGTGATGACTCTAAAGCATGGAGTAATGACAAACTTATCACAGTATGGTAGCGTGAATGTGACAACAAATCCCAGTGAAGTACAAAACATGAGATGACCTTCTCTAATAACAGATTATGGCCTGTTATATGCCTGGTATATCTCTAATATGTACCAAGTCTGTCATTTTAGCATCTTATTTGCATTATTTACCTTTCACTGACAGTGCATGACATTGGTGAGATACTCTAGCTTTAGTGGCTTCTGAGGGCTTAGCTGAGCAAAATTGATAACTGACAAACCTAGAACGAGAAGCCGGCATGGCACATCTATGCATAATAGTTTTGAAGATTAATATTTGACCGTTAGATGTTTCAAATCTGCCTGAAAGGTATCACTTCAAATTATACCTGTATTCATCATTCATTGGATTCGCATACAGCACAAACCTATAAATTGAGGTCGTATTGGCATCTCTGTCTGTCTTATTTTTCAAAATAGTTAACATCTCAGTGTTTGCGGATGCTCCTAATTAGCATAAATTAACATTTTGCATTTATTTGTGGTTCATTGGATGTATCTGCAGCACAGACCTATAATAAGTGGAAATGATACCTCCACCTATCATAGTTTGGAAGATTTCCCACATCAAAATATTGAATGGCCCTGATGATTTGCATAATTTTCAAAGCTGCCCCCCCCCCCCCCCCCTTTGTAAACCAAGCAGACTTCAGGGGGTATAATCATACCAAGTTTGACGTTTCTACACATGGTTGTCTTGAAATAAAATATCGGAAAGATCTGGTGGTGAAGCAAAAAAGAAGGAAAGAAAGTATTCATAGAAAAATAATGTTTGTGTTGGCACACAGACACAATTACACCTTTTCAGCCTTTCTGTGTAAGAGTTCCGTCTGACGACGTAGCAGTTCTAGGTCTCCCCCCCCCCCACACACACACATCTTATTTGCACGAATGACTGACTGCACAGATGAATGCACAATACTTTTTTCACCGCCCTGGGGGCCATTGTACGTACAGAGATACAGATGTTCTATGTCCACTCTCCCTTCCCCACCCCCATCTTATTAGCAAGGGTGATTGACTCACAGGAAATTCTGAACGGGGGTGCAAAGTGGTGGCTAAGGCCAAGGAATGGCTCAGTTCGAAAGAGATCGAGGAGGCAGTTCTCAACTGCAAGATGCAAAAGAAGAACCAAGACTGTGTAACACACCATCCATGCTTCCCAGCAGTAGCCTAGACCTGAAGGTTCTGTGGTGGCCATGCAACAGCTCAACGGAAACCAAGTACCAGATCACAGACCAAACAAGTGAGTCACAGCCTTCTGTGTAAACTATTTCATTGATGAACTTATTCCAGCATGCAGGATGAAAATCATTTGTTGAGTCTGGCAATGGATCGAAGAGCCTATTCATCAACGACCGAATTGGGTTTTTTTGTGCTAGCCTTTACCTGGTTTGTACAATCAAGAGCAGCGAGCAGCTCACCAATCCAATGTTATCAGCTACCAGTAGCTACTTCACACTTTCTGTTAATCATTACTTGATGGCTGTCTCTGGAGGCCATATACAGCTTAACAGGAACTCATGTGGTGTATGTGATTCTGTGATTCTTTGTGAAGACGGCACCGTCAAGGGGGGGGGGGTTTGTTTGTTCGTTTGTTGGTTGGTTGTTTTTTTTTTCAGTTTTGGCAGTCTGGAGAAGTTGTCATACAGGTATGATGCTTGTGAATTATTCTGATATTTCTATAAAGCAAACCTGTTCCTATGATACAGAGTTTGTGGAACTGCATGGAAGTGTAGTAAAAGCTGAGATCAGGACATGCTCTTGTATTTGCCACGAAGGAAAAAAACCCCAGTTGCGTTGTTACAGGTAATGCAATGAAGTAAAATAAAACAAAGAGAGCAATAATTTCTGTACCTTTGCAGATATTTGTGTTATGCCTTTTGTTATGACTGTCAGACTGGTTTTAGCATGCATATTACAACACATTTACAGTGTTGGAGAGAAAATTCGATACTTAATGAGCGCAGAGCAGTTTGAACTACTTTAGAATATTTTGCTGCACAATATGGGGCTTTCCATGTCAAGCCAGAAGCGTGTAGTTATGGCACCGATTCTGTGAAGCAAATTGCTATGTTTCACCAGTTATCTCATGTACCACAGTTATCCATATTGTTAGGCAGGAGTTGCTAATCGGGATGTCAAATGTCATTTTATTCTGGAAATTGTGCGTGAGTGCACATGTGTGTTTTTATCGTATTGTATACTGTTTTCTAATCAGGCAATGTGTTTGGGAAACTGGATGAGCAGAACACACTTACATGGCTGGCTGGCCAGTAAAGTATGATCAAACTTTTATAAAACCTTTGATTCAGCTATGTAAATAAATGGCAAAAGCTTGCAGTTACACGTCTGTACTTGCAGGACATACAGACTGTTTTCATACCGTACATTCACAGTATGGGTTCACCGGAGGCTTGGGATGTTTTCAAGGCAGCCAGTGCTATCATGGGCCCTTTTTCAAATCAGAAATAGGTTCCCTGTCCCAAATAGAAGCTACACAGGATATGAGGACAAAGATGATAGACCACTTTGGACAACCTGTAACCTGGACTTGGAATGATAATCCTAAACTGTGGATAATTATTTATATTTCTGTATATTTTTTTTTGGGGGGGGGGGCACTGGGGGCGGTGTGGGGGCGGGGGAAAGGGGGTTGAATTGACGCAATGAACTATGGATAAAACATTAATGTGTCTACACATTGTATATAAACTAAGTTATGACAGCAATTGCCCAAAAATGGCACTCGCAACAGATCGACGAGTAGTGAGACCATCACGTCGGAAATTAGACCAAGTCGAAAACGTCCAAGTCTTGATTCCAGTTAATCAGCATGAACATCACCAGACACAACAGTCCGACATGAGTAGCCATTCATTGAACATCTATGAAGGATAAGATGTCATATTGACAACGTAGAATCATTAACTGTCACGACACAAAGAAGCAGACAACAGTTTTCAACAATGTTAGGGAAACTTCACCGAAGATTCGAGCAATAAGGACAAGACATGATCAAAACACTTTATTGGTCAAACAAAGCAGTACAAATCTAAATGTGCAAGGCAGACCTACCATAAACTTTTTGAATTTTTCTACATAAATCAACGAATACGATATGCCCATGCTGTGTACACTTCTGCTAAAGATACCAGACTAAAAGCTATTCCACAGGGTGTTTTTACCCCCATTTTTCCTTGCATGCCTTTGGCTGCAGGGGTCAAACGTGACCTGGACTTCAAACAACACCTTGTAACGCAACCTAATTGCTATTGTGTAATCAATGAGATAGCAATTTAGCTAATGTATTAGGGGCTCTAGTTAGCTTCATCAAGTAGCTTTTCTTTTCAAACTTAAACAGAAATGTAGTAATCATTTTTAGAAAATGCTATGTTAAATTGACAAATTAATCATAAAAATTGGCTAAAAGAAACTGAACTTGTGCATCTATCTTGTACCATGAAGCAAAGGAAGCTGGACTAGCGGACTAGCGGCATATGTTCTAGTAATTAAGATATGTAATATAATAAGAAAATGACAAACAAGCTGGCTAAAAGTGTGTGCGGAGTGATCAGTACCTGGCTTCAAAGAGTGTTGGACTTGAGCAGGGGAAAGGGAAATGGGGGTAAAAATCCTTTTTCTTGGTAGCTGATGTGTACACATCACGAGTATGAAAAAAAACATCTCTCTCCTGACATGACACGGGTACCAACAAATATTAGTAGTATATAAATTGATTGGATCCTAGCGGCTCTCAACGTTAAGAAATATCTTGCCGCGTACACAATTCTTAGAGCTACGTACATATTTACTGCAATATTCATATGACATATGAAATCCACCAGATCTCTATATAATAAATTCTCATTTTTACGCATAAACGTTAGAACCGATCGTTTAAATTCCATTAACATGAAGACAATTTATGATGTTAAATTCAAAATCATCACGTTTGTCACATACAATAAACTTCAATTCACTATGATCATTATGCATCATCATATTTAAGGGTGAAAATTCCATGTCCTTTCTCTGGACGTTCTTTTAATTCGAAATCATCAGGGTATATTTGCGAAATTTATTCTGGGAAGTTTTTTTTATTGCTGCTTAATGAGTCATCAATATATCGAAAAGTCAACTAAAAAAACTATCATGAAATGTTTACGCTTTTGACGGCATTGCAATCAACTTATACTGATAATAAAATGAACATAAATTGGCCAAAAAGGTGCATAATTGTTACCTACTGGAATGCAATTATTTGTCTAAAGATGGAAACCCCAAAGCGTATATATATATATATATATATATATATATATATATATATATATATATATATATATATATATATATATATATATATATATATGTGTATATATATATGTGTGTGTGTGTGTGTGTATGTGTGTGTGTGTTACCAATCAAAAAGTTCAACAACTCAGCTAAGTGATCATATTTAAGGCCAGTTGTTCGATCCTTCGTATCAGTACCAAAATATGCACCTTTTAAGAATATTTTTTGAAAATTGTTTTTCTCATATGTTTTATGTATGAGAGACTTTATACATTCTTTTCAAATTGAGATGAGGTATAGGTGTATATAAAGTGGAGAATTCCAAAGTAGAAACCGGTTTTAAAGGTAAATGATTATCAGTACTCTTCAACTACTTGAACAGAACCTTCGAATTAGATAAAATGTGAAACATGTTGATACCGGAAGATGCTTTGATGTATAGTAATCTAACCAAAGTTCATTTACTAACTCTAAGCCTGTTAGACAGCAAAACAGACAAATCTTTAGTGGAGCAAACTTTGGAACTAGCTTTTTTCAGACTTCATGGGGATTTTTATTAAGTTTTGGTACTGACTGAATTTGGGGTTAATGGGCATGTGCATCAGTAAATTTCAGGCCAATCAAAACTAAAATGGTTGATGTTTGTTCAAAATAACATCCAGCGATTCATTTACTTGTTTATATGTTGGACACTTTGAGCTAGATAGCAGGCCTCATTCGTCAGCGTGAATGTTATAAAACTGTCTTCATATGATATTATTATATATTGAATGCATTTTCAGCAGATGCTAAAACATATTTATCATGAATTTAGTGATCGTTTGGTTGTTTTCTTTCATTTTGTAATCTGCTTGTAATGATAAATCTCTTTTCACTGATCCATTCATGTAATATGGAAATATCAAACTTAACCCTCTTTGTCCATTTTCTAGCATTTTCTTCAACAGCTTCCTTGATAATTTTTGCTTTTATCTTAAGTAATATTCTGCTGCTCCCGGTATTTAGCCCTTTAGAAATTAGTTTACGCAATGCATTATTGGTTTCAATTGACAAATCCCCAGTAATCGTATAACTATAATGATTTTAAAATATATAAGGCAAATTATGACATGGACACGGTTATTTGTTTTCTTTATAGTCAGCTACATTAAATTCTGAATCCACCTTTGTGTGGTGAAATATCTTGGAGGCAAAAGTCTGACAGTGCTACATCTTTTTGTCAAAAAAACTGTGTTCTATATATAGTAATGTGTTTGAAAGTGTAAATTAGTAAGAATGATTGAAAAGTGTGACGTGTGATTTAGGTGCTTATTTCTACTTCCAAGCTCGAGGTGTATAGTATGTAGATATTCACTTTTTTTCTTCTTTTCTTTTTTTTTCACACGTCTGTAAAATTTTAACTCTTCACAATAACTCTTGTCAAGTTAGACTCTTCACTCTAAATTATATAGTTATTTACAATTGTACGGAATATTACAAAGTGCATCAGATTGAGTACTTTGTATACCAGTAATCTGTAACCCTCTGTGTTATCATTTATGTCCATTTTATGTGAACTTGTGCATCTAGACCCATGGTTATGGGGAACTTCGGACATTGTCAACAAGCGGATTAAATAAATCACAAAAACTAATCATCTGTAATGCTGACTTTTTTTTGGGGGGGGGGGTAGGTACGCAGCTTTGTAAACAGATGTTTTGGGGTTTCTTTATTATACAAATGTATGTCATTGAGTGATAGTGTGCACTGTAGAACCTGAAGTTTTTTAGTAATGTTGTTCACTGTCGGCAATGAAGTGATTATTTCAAGTTTCTCCTGAGGTAAAGGGCACTTCTATTACTGTTTACAAAATGAACCGACTAGTTTCATAATTTATTGGTGTCATTTGTCTGTCCAAGGAAAGTATGCATCGCAGTATTCCACGTTCAATCGCGAGCACATAAAAGCCTTAAAATTCTTAGCCAAGTTTCAAAAGGAAGAGTTAAATTCAAAAGTACAATACTGGTTTTCAAATATTTATTTAAAGTATTAAATTATCCATTTGAAAATTTCATTAGCCAAAATCAACAAACATTAGCATTTGGCTTATGGTTATATAAGCCCCTGCATTATTTCATGACCATTTCTGGGTTACTGCCAATAGTGAATATATGGGTGCTGTGTTCTTTCTCATAGTGCCAACGCAAAGAAAAAAAAACTGGACCAAACTACGGGTTTGTGTCAGTGTGTAACTTTAAAAAAAAAACACTTGTGGTTTTCTATATAATTATAGTTTTCAATACATAAAAAGGAAAAAGAAAAAGAACGGAAAGCGGCAGGTCAGTCTGTCTTTTTGAGGGGGGCAAATATTTCGGGGGAAAAAGTAAAATGATTCGAAAAATTTAGGGGGGGGGGGCAAGAGACGAACATGTTAGGGGGGCGCTTCTGTTACCGCACCTACAACAATTGGAATCGATACGGTATGTTATGTTTGCAGAGCTGTCCGATCTGTCCTCTATGAAAAATAAACGGACCCTTTCCGGTAAAAATATGCATGATTATTTTCCTATTTTTTTGTTCCAGTAAAATGCAATTGTGACTTTATTGACAATGATTGTGGCATTTCATACCATTTACAATGAGCTTGAACTTAAACATGATGCACGGATACTATATTTTGATATTTCAAAACCGTTTGATGGAGTTTGGCGCTAGCAACACATTTTGAAATTAAAACAATACGGTACGGAGGAATCCCATAGATTTTGATAAAAGTTAATCTATTGTTTAGCGATATTTAAATTGGAGTCGAACTTAGACATGAGACATGAATGGCATTCGTGACATTTCAAAAGCGTTTGATCGAGTTTAGTATGAGCTACTCGTCTTTTAATGGAGTTAACATTGTTGGGCAGTCCTCCTATCGGCTCCTGGCTGAAGCTGGTGTTCCTTAAGAATCAATCATTGGTCCCCTGTTATTTTTTTAGTATGAATTAATGACACTACTTGCGGTATGTCTTCTGATATGAAACAGTTTGCTGATGACACTTGTATTTAAGTGATCGTATATAATCTGCATGCTTCATCAAATAGGATTGACACTGATCTCATGGCAGTAAATGGCCACTGGGAGCGACTCTGGAAAATAAAATTAGGGGGGCGCTTCTGTTACCGCACCTACAACAACTTAAAATTAATTTCCTTGCTATTCTCATCCCAACCATACCTCCTTTCTTTGCACATAGTTGGCAGCACAGCACCACAATGAGCATTCACACTCATTCAGGAAAAACCCATTAAGCATCTAGTAATTTAAAATGTAATGCTCACATCATCTGCAATACAAACTAGACAAGTTAGTGCCTTGTATCAATGCATAGACGGAGATTTAAACTCTACAAAAAGCTCTAATTCGATCATATACAACTAAGGTTCACCCGATATTGAATATGGGCTTGCGTTTTTTTTTTTGACAATTACACTGCTGGTCTAAATTGGTGTCTTGGAAACTGTTAAATTGAAACCACACGGATTTGCACTGATGAACTAATGCACACTAAGTCGTGTCCTTCTTCAAGGTCTATTGGCAGACATTTGCTACACCAAGAATTACTGTATCTTATTGTGTTTTTTTTTTTTTTAATATAATTTTTAATAGCCTAGTACCTTCCTATCTGTATGATCTGGTTTCTGGTGATGTAAAGAACACTTTGATACGAAATCGTCTCAAGGTGTTGGCTAGAGCAATTGATTACAAAATTGCATAGCATTCTCGACGGAGTTCAGGTTGATTTTTGACAGATGCGTGATAACACTGTTTTAGGCTAACTATATCGATATAATTCTATCAGCAGATTATGCAAGCTCTATCTGAGTCTGGCTATCCTAATATCGACAGTCCTTTTAATTTTGGGCAAGAACGGTTCCATATAGAACCGATTCTAAAATAACTTATAAGCACGCATTTTATTTATTCTGTGCAGTTTCCTTTAAACTCTTTCATACATTCTTCTTTTGTGACACCCAGTAGTTATAAATACCTTTGTATTCTAGAATCTCTTCAACACTTTGTTCTGCCATTTCTGGACAACTGTACAAAATAAAAATACGCTTGTTTTACCACAGTCAGTCTCTAGGCTTAGGATATGTCACCCAGTTTTTATTTCGCGAATGATTATAAAGGAGATAAGTATTTATCTGATCGATGAACCATGGGAAGATGCAATTTATAACAACGTGCGTCCCATGCCTTTGTGTTCTCTGATATATTTATTTATTTATGCTTCATCATTAGCACTGTGTCAAGACAATTTGGCAAGGGATCATCCCACTGAACAAAGTAGAACAATGCATGCCAAGGAGGGAAAATTAGCCGCAGATGGAATAATGCGGGTAGATTGGGATCATTGTTCTCAAGCTGGCCAGTCGGGAGAGTATGCGTGGTGGAGTGTCAAGCTCAACCGCTTTGTGTCAGTTGAGTTTGTATCTGTGACAATTCCTGCTTGGGGTAAGTCTCAAGAAGCCGAATAAGCGTTTCGTCTTCTTCATTACGTCAAGATGTTATTTAGAATTTGGGAAGTGACGAAAGTAGTCCAATCCACTTTTTCAACACTACTGGATTTAACAGAGCAACGTTAGTTATTAATTAAACGAGTAAGTATAAAAATAGGACAGCGCCGACGGAGAACAACCACTGTAGAAAATGTGCTACAAAACCGGTGAAATATGGGTAAACAATTTCAATCCACTTTTTCAACGCTACTGGATTTAACAGAGCAACATTCGTTATTAATTAAACGAGTAAGTATAAAAACGAGACATTACCAATAGAGAACAACCACTGCAGAAAATGTGTTGTAAAACCAGTCAAATGCGAGGGTAAACAATCTTGATCATTGCCACGCTGAAGCCGTAAGCAAATTTTAAAAACTTACCTGAAAATCAGTCAAATATATGACATATTATGTAGATAGTCCAAATATTGCTTAATGAAAAATTTATTTCCTTTTTGATGACCTTTTCAATTGAAAGTGTAAACAAGCTTGTGTGGAGTACATGAGCTCTTTGCTCCTTAAAAATGTGTGAATATGACTGATCTTTTGTGTTTGTGGTTGCAAAATAAGGGGACATAAAATGATTAATAAAGGAATATTTGGTTGTGGTCTAGATGTTTTGCTACTGGTGTAAATTATATTTGCATGCTTTACTGCAGGTTTAAATTACATTTTGGACATAAACCCACCCAAAAGTTTATGTGCAGGTGCATGCGCAAGGAATTAGTTTATGGTGTCATTTTGACCAGAACCATTCACATTTTGAGAAAATGGCACACCCATATGCGCGGGTGATTAATAAAAGCATCAAATGTGATACTTTTGTACATCACTATGTTACAAACATATTTTACATATCGGGTCACTTGAAATCATATATGTATGTGTATGCGCGACGGATTCATGTTTTTGATATAATTGCACACAAAATGGCACACACTTAAGTCACAAGGGAGGGTGGTAAAGGCATTAAAATTGGCACACAGGTCGACCACTATATTACACATATGTCTGGATACAGAGCCACTTTGAATTATAGATGCAGGCGCATTCACAATGGATTCGGTCCAATGATGTCACATTATGAGCACTTTTTCACAATATGACAACAATTCCATACCCAGATACAAAGGAAAGGACTGTAAGGCCGTTCAAGACAATCATTTTGTTCAGTGCTACCTAAGATGGCAGATAGAGACCAGCATGTATATACATCTATTTGTCCGCACAGCAATGCACTTAAGTGTACATCTGATGTGGAAATCCCCCCCCCCCCAAAAAAAAAGGTAACGACAAAAAATGTTGGTCTTTACAAATGAATAAGCACACTGAAATTATCCAAATACACATGTATCCTCTTACATGACCTTGGAATACTTTTCAAGGTCACAAGGAAGGACAACAGCCAGACTATAGGGTTTGTTGTTTGATATTGCAGTTGCAGAACCATTTGAATTTTAAAACCTTGACACTATAAGAGACGGTGCAATGCTCTCTTTGGCAAATCTTTCTTGTAAAAATATTCTTTCTTGCTTTTTTTACTCACACAAGTTTTTGTTATACCAAACATTAACATGAGGAATCACTCAATGACATGCATGTTTTATTTTTTATATCAACCTTGGTGCAGGAGAGAGACCCAATAAAACATCAGTGAGTTAGGCCATTGCAGCTCAAACAACCCTAGATTTCTTTTACCATGTCCAGCAAAGAAAGATGCACTACCCCATACTGTCAAAGCAAACCACACCTGTCTGATTCCACACTGAGAGCTACTTCATGAATTGTTTGAATGACAAGTTAGCTTGACCAGGTGAAACAGAAGCAGCAAAAGTTGTATGTAAAAAAGCAGATTAAAGAAAAAAGTAGAATGTTATAAGGTATGTTAGCTTGTCCTGTACCACTTATTTCAAATAAATGCTAATTTTAGGTTCAAGACCTGGACATCTTGCATTCAAAACCTAACAAATATATGAAAAAATTGAAAAACAACAGGAAAGGGACAGTAGCTGAATTTCTAGTCGACAGGTACCAGTCGGAACTGAGATGACAAATTATACCCTTACATCAGGAAATTTTGGTGAAGAAGTTTCCTTTCCTAAGTATACCTCACGCAATAAAAAACAAAAAGAAAAAAACAAGTGTTGGAAAGCACACAGAATACAATAATATTGTACAAGTGGACATATTCTCCAGCCATTTAATGTCCCAAATTTACCCTTATGACACCCCTCGGGAAAATTAATTAAAGCGGATTATTGGCGATCGGAATTGGCTACAGACTGTTACAGGCAGTTGTGAGTTGGGACTCGCCTGACCGTGCATGGGTAAACAATCATAAGAACATAAGGTATGGTTTCATCTAAATCAAGTAACTCGTGACTCATTCTTCACATCCAAAAAGGAATGAAACGATCTTTACATGGCTTAACTCAATTGTGATGTGTAACGTGTTCCTTGCGACGTCGCTTGATCTAATAGAGGACCTTCGTAACAACGAATGGACCACTCCAAACCTAATTCAGCTTCTTTGACTGACCTGGCATACTCAAGCTTAAACACCAGATCTCCTACTTCCAATGTTCTCTCTGATATCCTAAAATCAAAAGTCCGTTTTTGTTGGGCCTGAGCCACACGAAAATAGTGTTGAGCTACATCATGAACACTGGAGAGAGTATCTTTCAGCTGCTTGACATAAACAGGTGGATCATAAAAAAATTCTTCACATAATCTAAAAGTCAGATCTTTAGATTCAAAATCAACATGCCCCTACATCAAGAGGTTCAGTGAGAGTCCAGTATTGCGATTTGACACTGCTCTGATCATTGCACCTAAGTGTTGTATATACTGATCTCAATTACGATCCGAGGCTTTGATGCAACATAATCCGGGATATTTTCCACTGGGGGATATTTACACTAATACAGTACATTCTTTGACTAATTTCAAGAAACTTTTAGAAAAAGAATGACAAAGTCACCTTTTCTACTATCAATTCAAAGGCAATTTCATACACAAATTAGACACAAGGGTAACGGCACTTTTTCCCTAAACTGCCAAAGCTTCATCTGCTGAACAGGGGTAGTACTTGTGTGGTGATGTAACATATCAAGCTTCTATCACGTTCAACACACCAAGGTTCTGAAGAGTAGTTTTCACTATTATGCCACACCCTTTTGGCGTATGCAGATATCTGTGACCTCTCGCTTTGCACATAGCTTGCTCACTATACAGATCAGGTGACTAAGAACATTACCCGGTCGTCACACGTGGCACTGTTTTCACAAACTAATGTGGATACAAAGGTACACTTTTACCCTAATGCTCAAGAGTAACAAAGCACAATTTTAATCGGCTCCACATCCAAAAATCGTAGGGACACACCAATTTTCTTTCAAAACGTGACGTGACTATGGACCCCTTGTTTTTAATGGATATTTGTGGTGCAGTACTTGTCGTTTATGCATCCAAGCATATCGATTAGTATGTAAGTCAGTGCAATTGTAATGTAAATTTTTAATGTCTTCTTGAAAACAGTTAGCAAATTCCCGTCAAATTTGGTGGAGTAATACTTTGTGTGGGTTTCTACTAATGCTTTTCAAATGGTCATGTTGGCCGTAATGAATATTTTTGTTCATTTTACTTTCAAAAAATACTCTCTGAAGACTGCTTGGCCAATTGGTGCCAAAACGTATAGCGGAAAACATGCATATCCACAGATCAGCACTTGTTCACTAGAATGCGCTTCGACATTCCATACTTGAATACAATTTGTTTCACAGCTAAAATGCCTTCTACTTTTACCCGAGTACCAAGACACAGATTTCTCCGAAGGTGTTTAAACTAAAACTTTATACTTAGGTTTAAAAAGTTTGTTTATTTGGTAAGGCTACTTCGTTTTCTCGGGGACGTCTGTAACTTTGTACTACAATGGCGGTCATTGCACTGGTTTGCATTGATTATAATGATGTAGCGTATCAAGGCTCATTACAGCTAATAATATCTATATGATTGTGAAGGCCTGCAGAGATAGCAAGCTGCATGAAGTAGGCCAGCGGTTTTAATGTTGCAACATAAACTGGTGTAGATCTTGATCTTGTCACACTGGAGCAGCATTCCACTCAACATATACTTACTTATGTAGCAGAAAAATTGTAAGCAATGTGAGCGATGCTTTAAAAATATTTCTTCATGCTACATTATCAAAGGAAATATAACAAAGAAAATCGCATATCGAATAGCGTGCACACGATTAATTGTTCTACACTAAGGTAACAAAACTTCATATCTAAAATTATCCAAATATTACAGTTTTTTAGTATGATATTATGCTAATACTAATGTGTGCAAAGTACCATATGTTTTTTTATAACCACTGAAACATATATGTGGAGGGCAATTAGTGAAGACAACGTGCGTCATATTTTGCAACATATTGGCAATACGCTAAAAGTGTTGTTATTTGCAATGTTATTCAAAGCAGTATATTTTTGCACATTAATCTTGAACACACGCAATAGTTGTCAATTTTACACGATCCAATTTTTTATGCATTACACATCTCTACATATAATGCTCCCATGTGATATGATTAACCAAAATAATTAAGTTGTTGTATGTGCATAAGTAAGATCTACACAGATACACAAATCTATGTTCTGATTAGTATTTAGTTACATTTAATCTTTTATATTTCTTGCTGTATCCAGATAATAAACCTATTAACGCAAGCATTCTCGTCACGAACAGCTCCGATGGTAGGATTTTGAATCATTACGATCTCTGTGGGATAATAACGCAACAGATTATTGAGGAACAAAAGCGTCATACAATATTCATCAGATGCAGCCAGCATACAGTTGGAAACTCTGTCGTAATTATAAGTGTCCGTCCCGTACTGGTACTGTGTGAAGTGCAAGTGTTTCCATTTGAAGGTACGTTACCAGCTATATCGCATTTGCAATATACATTTTAGAATTTAGTTCAAGGGTGTCACTTCTAAGCTTATACATGAAACTGCCATCTGATGTTAAATCTTTGTTGATCCCTGCACAAAATTAGCTTGTTGCACTATCAATACTTGTGACAATCATTTTAACGATTCCTCTTAGTGCCGATTGAATATGACTACAATGGTCAGTAGAGTAAAATTGCACTGCAAAGGCAGAGGGATAAAATAACATCTATGTTACTGGCCAATTGGCAAGAGAATGGCCTAGTATTCCGATCCCTGGTTTCTTTTTTTTTTTTTTCTTTCACCATACTGCAAGGCTTGCAGCATTAACACAAAGCTTGAAGTACTAACAAAATGCAGGGAGATTGATTTAAATCATGAATGTCGTGGCAAAATCACGGGAACAAACGTCAGTTACAAAAATCTCTTTGGAACATTGCCTGATATTATACATGTGAACAACCTATTATCATTTCACCGCAGTTTATGCGACCAGTATTATTTACAATTGTGGTATTCAATGGAACAATACTTAGGCCCATGACCTATTTAAAAAATACCTGGGTCGAACAACACATCTGAATTGGAAGGATTTGGTTTATACTATGAGAGGTTTATCCCGGGTACTTAAAAAAATCTTTGACAGATATGAGCACAAGGACCTAAAAGAAAACTAAACAGTTTTACAGTTATTTGGAAAAGGAAGATTTAAATTGTGAAAGAAAGCGTAAGTATATGAAGACACATGATGAAATATTCTCTTCATAAAATATAACTCAAATGCACATACACACAGACACAGCACACACACAGACACACATATATATTATATATATGTATATTATATATATATATATATATATATATATATATATATATATATATATATATATATATATATATATATATATATATATATATATATATATATATATTTGTGTCTTTTTGCCCAGAACCACTTCCTAATAGACAATATCCTATTCCGCAGATCGAACTCTTTACTCTCCATAAGCTAACCTGTGCCTGTCTAACCTCTTCAACTACTTGAACAGAACCTTCGAATTAGATAAAATGTGAAACATGTTGATACCGGAAGATGCTTTGATGTATAGTAATCTAACCAAAGTTCATTTACTAACTCTAAGCCTGTTAGACAGCAAAACAGACAAATCTTTAGTGGAGCAAACTTTGGAACTAGCTTTTTTCAGACTTCATGGGGATTTTTATTAAGTTTTGGTACTGACTGAATTTGGGGTTAATGGGCATGTGCATCAGTAAATTTCAGGCCAATCAAAACTAAAATGGTTGATGTTTGTTCAAAATAACATCCAGCGATTCATTTACTTGTTTATATGTTGGACACTTTGAGCTAGATAGCAGGCCTCATTCGTCAGCGTGAATGTTATAAAACTGTCTTCATATGATATTATTATATATTGAATGCATTTTCAGCAGATGCTAAAACATATTTATCATGAATTTAGTGATCGTTTGGTTGTTTTCTTTCATTTTGTAATCTGCTTGTAATGATAAATCTCTTTTCACTGATCCATTCATGTAATATGGAAATATCAAACTTAACCCTCTTTGTCCATTTTCTAGCATTTTCTTCAACAGCTTCCTTGATAATTTTTGCTTTTATCTTAAGTAATTTTCTGCTGCTCCCGGTATTTAGCCCTTTAGAAATTAGTTTACGCAATGCATTATTGGTTTCAATAGACAAATCCCCAGTAATCGTATAACTATAATGATTTTAAAATATATAAGGCAAATTATGACATGGACACGGTTATTTGTTTTCTTTATAGTCAGCTGCATTAAATTCTGAATCCACCTTTGTGTGGTGAAATATCTTGGAGGCAAAAGTCTGACAGTGCTACATCTTTTTGTCAAAAAAACTGTGTTCTATATATAGTAATGTGTTTGAAAGTGTAAATTAGTAAGAATGATTGAAAAGTGTGACGTGTGATTTAGGTGCTTATTTCTACTTCCAAGCTCGAGGTGTATAGTATGTAGATATTCACTTTTTTTCTTCTTTTCTTTTTTTTTCACACGTCTGTAAAATTTTAACTCTTCACAATAACTCTTGTCAAGTTAGACTCTTCACTCTAAATTATATAGTTATTTACAATTGTACGGAATATTACAAAGTGCATCAGATTGAGTACTTTGTATACCGGTAATCTGTAACCCTCTGTGTTATCATTTATGTCCATTTTATGTGAACTTGTGCATCTAGACCCATGGTTATGGGGAACTTCGGACATTGTCAACAAGCGGATTAAATAAATCACAAAAACTAATCATCTGTAATGCTGACTTTTTTTTTGGGGGGGGGGTAGGTACGCAGCTTTGTAAACAGATGTTTTGGGGTTTCTTTATTATACAAATGTATGTCATTGAGTGATAGTGTGCACTGTAGAACCTGAAGTTTTTTAGTAATGTTGTTCACTGTCGGCAATGAAGTGATTATTTCAAGTTTCTCCTGAGGTAAAGGGCACTTCTATTACTGTTTACAAAATGAACCGACTAGTTTCATAATTTATTGGTGTCATTTGTCTGTCCAAGGAAAGTATGCATCGCAGTATTCCACGTTCAATCGCGAGCACATAAAAGCCTTAAAATTCTTAGCCAAGTTTCAAAAGGAAGAGTTAAATTCAAAAGTACAATACTGGTTTTCAAATATTTATTTAAAGTATTAAATTATCCATTTGAAAATTTCATTAGCCAAAATCAACAAACATTAGCATTTGGCTTATGGTTATATAAGCCCCTGCATTATTTCATGACCATTTCTGGGTTACTGCCAATAGTGAATATTTGGGTGCTGTGTTCTTTCTCATAGTGCCAACGCAAAGAAAAAAAAACTGGACCAAACTACGGGTTTGTGTCAGTGTGTAACTTTAAAAAAAAAACACTTGTGGTTTTCTATATAATTATAGTTTTCAATACATAAAAAGGAAAAAGAAAAAGAACGGAAAGCGGCAGGTCAGTCTGTCTTTTTGAGGGGGGCAAATATTTCGGGGGAAAAAGTAAAATGATTCGAAAAATTTAGGGGGGGGGGCAAGAGACGAACATGTTAGGGGGGCGCTTCTGTTACCGCACCTACAACAATTGGAATCGATACGGTATGTTATGTTTGCAGAGCTGTCCGATCTGTCCTCTATGAAAAATAAACGGACCCTTTCCGGTAAAAATATGCATGATTATTTTCCTATTTTTTTGTTCCAGTAAAATGCAATTGTGACTTTATTGACAATGATTGTGGCATTTCATACCATTTACAATGAGCTTGAACTTAAACATGATGCACGGATACTATATTTTGATATTTCAAAACCGTTTGATGGAGTTTGGCGCTAGCAACACATTTTGAAATTAAAACAATACGGTACGGAGGAATCCCATAGATTTTGATAAAAGTTAATCTATTGTTTAGCGATATTTAAATTGGAGTCGAACTTAGACATGAGACATGAATGGCATTCGTGACATTTCAAAAGCGTTTGATCGAGTTTAGTATGAGCTACTCGTCTTTTAATGGAGTTAACATTGTTGGGCAGTCCTCCTATCGGCTCCTGGCTGAAGCTGGTGTTCCTTAAGAATCAATCATTGGTCCCCTGTTATTTTTTTAGTATGAATTAATGACACTACTTGCGGTATGTCTTCTGATATGAAACAGTTTGCTGATGACACTTGTATTTAAGTGATCGTATATAATCTGCATGCTTCATCAAATAGGATTGACACTGATCTCATGGCAGTAAATGGCCACTGGGAGCGACTCTGGAAAATAAAATTAGGGGGGCGCTTCTGTTACCGCACCTACAACAACTTAAAATTAATTTCCTTGCTATTCTCATCCCAACCATACCTCCTTTCTTTGCACATAGTTGGCAGCACAGCACCACAATGAGCATTCACACTCATTCAGGAAAAACCCATTAAGCATCTAGTAATTTAAAATGTAATGCTCACATCATCTGCAATACAAACTAGACAAGTTAGTGCCTTGTATCACTGCATAGACGGAGATTTAAACTCTACAAAAAGCTCTAATTCGATCATATACAACTAAGGTTCACCCGATATTGAATATGGGCTTGCGTTTTTTTTTTTTGACAATTACACTGCTGGTGTAAATTGGTGTCTTGGAAACTGTTTAAATTGAAACCACACGGATTTGCACTGATGAACTAATGCACACTAAGTCGTGTCCTTCTTCAAGGTCTATTGGCAGACATTTGCTACACCAAGAATTACTGTATCTTATTGTGTTTTTTTTTTTTAATATAATTTTTAATAGCCTAGTACCTTCCTATCTGTATGATCTGGTTTCTGGTGATGTAAAGAACACTTTGATACGAAATCGTCTCAAGGTGTTGGCTAGAGCAATTGATTACAAAATTGCATAGCATTCTCGACGGAGTTCAGGTTGATTTTTTGACAGATGCGTGATAACACTGTTTTAGGCTAACTATATCGATATAATTCTATCAGCAGATTATGCAAGCTCTATCTGAGTCTGGCTATCCCTAATATCGACAGTCCTTTTAATTTTGGGCAAGAACGGTTCCATATAGAACCGATTCTAAAATAACTTATAAGCACGCATTTTATTTATTCTGTGCAGTTTCCTTTAAACTCTTTCATACATTCTTCTTTTGTGACACCCAGTAGTTATAAATACCTTTGTATTCTAGAATCTCTTCAACACTTTGTTCTGCCATTTCTGGACAACTGTACAAAATAAAAATACGCTTGTTTTACCACAGTCAGTCTCTAGGCTTAGGATATGTCACCCAGTTTTTATTTCGCGAATGATTATAAAGGAGATAAGTATTTATCTGATCGATGAACCATGGGAAGATGCAATTTATAACAACGTGCGTCCCATGCCTTTGTGTTCTCTGATATATTTATTTATTTATGCTTCATCATTAGCACTGTGTCAAGACAATTTGGCAAGGGATCATCCCACTGAACAAAGTAGAACAATGCATGCCAAGGAGGGAAAATTAGCCGCAGATGGAATAATGCGGGTAGATTGGGATCATTGTTCTCAAGCTGGCCAGTCGGGAGAGTATGCGTGGTGGAGTGTCAAGCTCAACCGCTTTGTGTCAGTTGAGTTTGTATCTGTGACAATTCCTGCTTGGGGTAAGTCTCAAGAAGCCGAATAAGCGTTTCGTCTTCTTCATTACGTCAAGATGTTATTTAGAATTTGGGAAGTTACGAAAGTAGTCCAATCCACTTTTTCAACACTACTGGATTTAACAGAGCAACGTTAGTTATTAATTAAACGAGTAAGTATAAAAATAGGACAGCGCCGACGGAGAACAACCACTGTAGAAAATGTGCTACAAAACCGGTGAAATATGGGTAAACAATTTCAATCCACTTTTTCAACGCTACTGGATTTAACAGAGCAACATTCGTTATTAATTAAACGAGTAAGTATAAAAACGAGACATTACCAATAGAGAACAACCACTGCAGAAAATGTGTTGTAAAACCAGTCAAATGCGAGGGTAAACAATCTTGATCATTGCCACGCTGAAGCCGTAAGCAAATTTTAAAAACTTACCTGAAAATCAGTCAAATATATGACATATTATGTAGATAGTCCAAATATTGCTTAATGAAAAATTTATTTCCTTTTTGATGACCTTTTCAATTGAAAGTGTAAACAAGCTTGTGTGGAGTACATGAGCTCTTTGCTCCTTAAAAATGTGTGAATATGACTGATCTTTTGTGTTTGTGGTTGCAAAATAAGGGGACATAAAATGATTAATAAAGGAATATTTGGTTGTGGTCTAGATGTTTTGCTACTGGTGTAAATTATATTTGCATGCTTTACTGCAGGTTTAAATTACATTTTGGACATAAACCCACCCAAAAGTTTATGTGCAGGTGCATGCGCAAGGAATTAGTTTATGGTGTCATTTTGACCAGAACCATTCACATTTTGAGAAAATGGCACACCCATATGCGCGGGTGATTAATAAAAGCATCAAATGTGATACTTTTGTACATCACTATGTTACAAACATATTTTACATATCGGGTCACTTGAAATCATATATGTATGTGTATGCACGACGGATTCATGTTTTTGATATAATTGCACACAAAATGGCACACACTTAAGTCACAAGGGAGGGTGGTAAAGGCATTAAAATTGGCACACAGGTCGACCACTATATTACACATATGTCTGGATACAGAGCCACTTTGAATTATAGATGCAGGCGCATTCACAATGGATTCGGTCCAATGATGTCACATTATGAGCACTTTTTCACAATATGACAACAATTCCATACCCAGATACAAAGGAAAGGACTGTAAGGCCGTTCAAGACAATCATTTTGTTCAGTGCTACCTAAGATGGCAGATAGAGACCAGCATGTATATACATCTATTTGTCCGCACAGCAATGCACTTAAGTGTACATCTGATGTGGAAATCCCCCCCCCCCCAAAAAAAAAGGTAACGACAAAAAATGTTGGTCTTTACAAATGAATAAGCACACTGAAATTATCCAAATACACATGTATCCTCTTACATGACCTTGGAATACTTTTCAAGGTCACAAGGAAGGACAACAGCCAGACTATAGGGTTTGTTGTTTGATATTGCAGTTGCAGAACCATTTGAATTTTAAAACCTTGACACTATAAGAGACGGTGCAATGCTCTCTTTGGCAAATCTTTCTTGTAAAAATATTCTTTCTTGCTTTTTTTACTCACACAAGTTTTTGTTATACCAAACATTAACATGAGGAATCACTCAATGACATGCATGTTTTATTTTTTATATCAACCTTGGTGCAGGAGAGAGACCCAATAAAACATCAGTGAGTTAGGCCATTGCAGCTCAAACAACCCTAGATTTCTTTTACCATGTCCAGCAAAGAAAGATGCACTACCCCATACTGTCAAAGCAAACCACACCTGTCTGATTCCACACTGAGAGCTACTTCATGAATTGTTTGAATGACAAGTTAGCTTGACCAGGTGAAACAGAAGCAGCAAAAGTTGTATGTAAAAAAGCAGATTAAAGAAAAAAGTAGAATGTTATAAGGTATGTTAGCTTGTCCTGTACCACTTATTTCAAATAAATGCTAATTTTAGGTTCAAGACCTGGACATCTTGCATTCAAAACCTAACAAATATATGAAAAAATTGAAAAACAACAGGAAAGGGACAGTAGCTGAATTTCTAGTCGACAGGTACCAGTCGGAACTGAGATGACAAATTATACCCTTACATCAGGAAATTTTGGTGAAGAAGTTTCCTTTCCTAAGTATACCTCACGCAATAAAAAACAAAAAGAAAAAAACAAGTGTTGGAAAGCACACAGAATACAATAATAATGTACAAGTGGACATATTCTCCAGCCATTTAATGTCCCAAATTTACCCTTATGACACCCCTCGGGAAAATTAATTAAAGTGGATTATTGGCGATCGGAATTGGCTACCGAATGTTACAGGCAGTTGTGAGTTGGGACTCGCCTGACCGTGCATGGGTAAACAATCATAAGAACATAAGGTATGGTTTCATCTAAATCAAGTAACTCGTGACTCATTCTTCACATCCAAAAAGGAATGAAACGATCTTTACATGGCTTAACTCAATTGTGATGTGTAACGTGTTCCTTGCGACGTCGCTTGATCTAATAGAGGACCTTCGTAACAACGAATGGACCACTCCAAACCTAATTCAGCTTCTTTGACTGACCTGGCATACTCAAGCTTAAACACCAGATCTCCTACTTCCAATGTTCTCTCTGATATCCTAAAATCAAAAGTCCGTTTTTGTTGGGCCTGAGCCACACGAAAATAGTGTTGAGCTACATCATGAACACTGGAGAGAGTATCTTTCAGCTGCTTGACATAAACAGGTGGATCATAAAAAAATTCTTCACATAATCTAAAAGTCAGATCTTTAGATTCAAAATCAACATGCCCCTACATCAAGAGGTTCAGTGAGAGTCCAGTATTGCGATTTGACACTGCTCTGATCATTGCACCTAAGTGTTGTATATACTGATCTCAATTACGATCCGAGGCTTTGATGCAACATAATCCGGGATATTTTCCACTGGGGGATATTTACACTAATACAGTACATTCTTTGACTAATTTCAAGAAACTTTTAGAAAAAGAATGACAAAGTCACCTTTTCTACTATCAATTCAAAGGCAATTTCATACACAAATTAGACACAAGGGTAACGGCACTTTTTCCCTAAACTGCCAAAGCTTCATCTGCTGAACAGGGGTAGTACTTGTGTGGTGATGTAACATATCAAGCTTCTATCACGTTCAACACACCAAGGTTCTGAAGAGTAGTTTTCACTATTATGCCACACCCTTTTGGCGTATGCAGATATCTGTGACCTCTCGCTTTGCACATAGCTTGCTCACTATACAGATCAGGTGACTAAGAACATTACCCGGTCGTCACACGTGGCACTGTTTTCACAAACTAATGTGGATACAAAGGTACACTTTTACCCTAATGCTCAAGAGTAACAAAGCACAATTTTAATCGGCTCCACATCCAAAAATCGTAGGGACACACCAATTTTCTTTCAAAACGTGACGTGACTATGGACCCCTTGTTTTTAATGGATATTTGTGGTGCAGTACTTGTCGTTTATGCATCCAAGCATATCGATTAGTATGTAAGTCAGTGCAATTGTAATGTAAATTTTTAATGTCTTCTTGAAAACAGTTAGCAAATTCCCGTCAAATTTGGTGGAGTAATACTTTGTGTGGGTTTCTACTAATGCTTTTCAAATGGTCATGTTGGCCGTAATGAATATTTTTGTTCATTTTACTTTCAAAAAATACTCTCTGAAGACTGCTTGGCCAATTGGTGCCAAAACGTATAGCGGAAAACATGCATATCCACAGATCAGCACTTGTTCACTAGAATGCGCTTCGACATTCCATACTTGAATACAATTTGTTTCACAGCTAAAATGCCTTCTACTTTTACCCGAGTACCAAGACACAGATTTCTCCGAAGGTGTTTAAACTAAAACTTTATACTTAGGTTTAAAAAGTTTGTTTATTTGGTAAGGCTACTTCGTTTTCTCGGGGACGTCTGTAACTTTGTACTACAATGGCGGTCATTGCACTGGTTTGCATTGATTATAATGATGTAGCGTATCAAGGCTCATTACAGCTAATAATATCTATATGATTGTGAAGGCCTGCAGAGATAGCAAGCTGCATGAAGTAGGCCAGCGGTTTTAATGTTGCAACATAAACTGGTGTAGATCTTGATCTTGTCACACTGGAGCAGCATTCCACTCAACATATACTTACTTATGTAGCAGAAAAATTGTAAGCAATGTGAGCGATGCTTTAAAAATATTTCTTCATGCTACATTATCAAAGGAAATATAACAAAGAAAATCGCATATCGAATAGCGTGCACACGATTAATTGTTCTACACTAAGGTAACAAAACTTCATATCTAAAATTATCCAAATATTACAGTTTTTTAGTATGATATTATGCTAATACTAATGTGTGCAAAGTACCATATGTTTTTTTATAACCACTGAAACATATATGTGGAGGGCAATTAGTGAAGACAACGTGCGTCATATTTTGCAACATATTGGCAATACGCTAAAAGTGTTGTTATTTGCAATGTTATTCAAAGCAGTGTATTTTTGCACATTAATCTTGAACACACGCAATAGTTGTCAATTTTACACGATCCAATTTTTTATGCATTACACATCTCTACATATAATGCTCCCATGTGATATGATTAACCAAAATAATTAAGTTGTTGTATGTGCATAAGTAAGATCTACACAGATACACAAATCTATGTTCTGATTAGTATTTAGTTACATTTAATCTTTTATATTTCTTGCTGTATCCAGATAATAAACCTATTAACGCAAGCATTCTCGTCACGAACAGCTCCGATGGTAGGATTTTGAATCATTACGATCTCTGTGGGATAATAACGCAACAGATTATTGAGGAACAAAAGCGTCACACAATATTCATCAGATGCAGCCAGCATACAGTTGGAAACTCTGTCGTAATTATAAGTGTCCGTCCCGTACTGGTACTGTGTGAAGTGCAAGTGTTTCCATTTGAAGGTACGTTACCAGCTATATCGCATTTGCAATATACATTTTAGAATTTAGTTCAAGGGTGTCACTTCTAAGCTTATACATGAAACTGCCATCTGATGTTAAATCTTTGTTGATCCCTGCACAAAATTAGCTTGTTGCACTATCAATACTTGTGACAATCATTTTAACGATTCCTCTTAGTGCCGATTGAATATGACTACAATGGTCAGTAGAGTAAAATTGCACTGCAAAGGCAGAGGGATAAAATAACATCTATGTTACTGGCCAATTGGCAAGAGAATGGCCTAGTATTCCGATCCCTGGTTTCTTTTTTTTTTTTTTCTTTCACCATACTGCAAGGCTTGCAGCATTAACACAAAGCTTGAAGTACTAACAAAATGCAGGGAGATTGATTTAAATCATGAATGTCGTGGCAAAATCACGGGAACAAACGTCAGTTACAAAAATCTCTTTGGAACATTGCCTGATATTATACATGTGAACAACCTATTATCATTTCACCGCAGTTTATGCGACCAGTATTATTTACAATTGTGGTATTCAATGGAACAATACTTAGGCCCATGACCTATTTAAAAAATACCTGGGTCGAACAACACATCTGAATTGGAAGGATTTGGTTTATACTATGAGAGGTTTATCCCGGGTACTTAAAAAAATCTTTGACAGATATGAGCACAAGGACCTAAAAGAAAACTAAACAGTTTTACAGTTATTTGGAAAAGGAAGATTTAAATTGTGAAAGAAAGCGTAAGTATATGAAGACACATGATGAAATATTCTCTTCATAAAATATAACTCAAATGCACATACACACAGACACAGCACACACACAGACACACATATATATTATATATATGTATATTATATATATATATATATATATATATATATATATATATATATATATATATATATATATATATATATATATTTGTGTCTTTTTGCCCAGAACCACTTCCTAGTAGACAATATCCTATTCCGCAGATCGAACTCTTTACTCTCCATAAGCTAACCTGTGCCTGTCTAACCTGTATATATATGGAATTACTTTTGTCTATATTGCACACGTTCCTCTGTAAAATTTTGACATAGGCTGTATCAGCCCAAATAAATTAAAGGGTCTTCAGCGGGTAACTACTCAACATGTTTCGGAGCCTTTTATCCGTACACGTCTCTCTGAGTAGCAGCTCCTTGCCTAAGCTGAATATTCAGCAAGGACAACCCACATAATAATGAATAAATATGAACGTGGCAATTGATGAATTAGCTAAACATGTGAAGTTTTGCTTGTAAATGTAGAGCTTCATATCAAAGAAGAATACCTGTCAAACAAACCATAATTACCAAATTTTCATAGTATAGGTTCAGATAAGAACAATTTGACTTACCCCTGAACCAAAATGTACCCTTTCTAGCTGGATAGCTTTTCCTAGTTAAACCATCTGCCAATGTTTAACTGACGTGGAAACAAGCTGGGGCATTATATTCAGTCCCAGTGATTGTAAAATAAACAGTTGCAGCTACACCACCTGTATAGACCAAGGAAAATCCTAACAAGGACTGCAACAATGTACATCCTGTACCAGAGATGTAAAACAAACTCCATGATGACACCTACTCCTCAAACAATTAAGCTCTATTTAACTGCCAACCCTGAGTCAATGTGTCAACTTAATGTGTCAGGTTTGTGACACTTGAGAAAATACTGTCAATTTTGAGTAATTTTTTAATAGTGAGTAAATGTGCATTTAGGCATGTCAGAAAAGAATGGAAGTCATTAACATTTATGCCAAAAACATGCTATCAAAACAATTTTTCTTAGCAGGATTTTAAGTACAATTAGGCAAACATGCAACTGTCGTAGGCCGCTTCTTGCTACCTGTAGCCCCTGGGGGTTTACCCAACAGAAAACATGTAAGCCTAAAATGTCTGATAGTGAATATTAAAACAGAAAGATGCCAAAAGATAAAGTTAAGTAGCAAAACAGACAAGTCTCAAAACTGTAGATTATTGTAGCCAGACTTTCTAATAATCTTTGCATGTTAACAGTAGAATTATAGCTCAAGTCAGAAAAGAATGGAAGTCTTTTGTATTTTTGTCAAAAGAATGCAATAAAAATATTAACCAGATATCAAGTACAATTAGGCAAGCTTGTAACTGTCGTAGGCCGCTTCTTGCTACCTGTAGCCCCTGGGGGTTTACCTAACAGAAACAAGCTAGCCTAAAATATCCGAAAGGTGAACATTTAAACAGAATGGTGTCAAAAGATGAAATTTTGTAGCAAAACAGGCAATTCTAAAATCTCTAAAATTATTGAAGCCAAACTTTCTAACCATCTCGGGATATTTACAGCAAAATTTGTAGAAATATTTGATCAAAAGTGCACCTTTGAATCCTCTTGACTCAAGTTTATTGTAAATAAATTTGGTTCTTGATGCAAAGTCCTGAAATTTAGAACAAATACGACCAAATCTCAAAATTTGTGACAAAAATGTATTATATCCAATAGTATCGGAAATATTACTGTCCGGGAAAGGATAATTAACTACTTCAAAGTTAAATTCATCTATTTTGTTATAGACTTTAATACAAAACCTGTCATTAGTGACCTGAATATCCAAGTCCAAAAACACATCTCTGAAACCATCTGAATTGTTACCCTCCAAAGGGATATCTTTTGGGTAGATTTCTTTAGCAATTTCACTGAAATGTTGTTCATTTACACAAGCAATGTCATCAATATATCTTGCGTTGTTTGATAATTTTGCAGCCATTTGAAAGTCCTTTTTCATCAATTTATTCATATACTTAAATTCAAGCCAGGTTAAATATAAATCTGCCAATAAAGGGGAGCAGTTGCTACCCATTGGAATGCCTTTTATTTGTTGAAAAACCAGTGGTCCGCATTGAACAAAAGTATTATCCAAGAGAAATTTTATAGCATCTATCAAAGTTTCAACAGTGTAAGATTTAACGTTACTTTTTGAATATTTATTGTGTGACCAGTATGCTTTCTTTGTATATGAATTAATATTTATGCATGGTTTACCATTATGGTTAAACATTTTGCTAATTAATTCTGAAAGTGAACTTTTGACTTCATCCATGGGTAGATTTGTGTACAGTGTAGAAAAATCAAAACATTTGATATTATTTGCCTTTACATCTTTGATTTTAGATACAAACTCGGAAAAATTGTTAATACTCCAAAAACAATTTATTTCACAGTTTCTAGAAATTGCATTACAGTATTTACGAAAATGATTCCTAATTGCAGTCAAACACAATGTTACTTCTTTTGATAATTGCTTTGTAGTACATTTTGAAGCACCAGCTATGAATCTAGATTGAAAAAGGTTTTTATGTAATTTGGGTATCCAGACCAAAAGTGGAATAGAGGAGTCCTCTTCAGAAATTTTGATATTAAAATTCCTTTTCATCTCATCTTTATGTGCATCAATCAAATTATCAATGGATTGTTTGTGTAATTAAAAAACGTCATTTCCTCTTATGTCTGAAATATTGTTTATACCAAGTTCCGTTTTCAAAACATCCAGATAATATTTTTTGCAGATGATCCCAAAATTGTTACCTGCCTTATCTATGTTAGTGACTACAAATCTATCTTGTAGTTCTTTGACTGCTTTAGAAACTTTAGGCTGTTTTAGATTAACCGTATTGACATTCTTAATGTGGGATTTGTAACGGTAAATTCTATTTCTAAAGACTCTTTTCAAGTTTGATAACCATCCTTCAAATTTCTTAAATTCCATTTTTTCTTTCTTTGCCCATTTCATACAGTAGGAGTCGAGTGCATCACATGTATCCTAAAAAATACTGTCAATATTCAACTTGGGACATATCCGAAATTTTGTACCTTTTTTCATTATTTCTTTTAAACCTGAATTTTGTATTATATCCAAGTTACCTGTAAATACATGTTTGTGGTGTGCATCAACAAAATTAGAATATTTACTATTAGACATACAGTCACAATTTTGATTTGCTGCGATATCCTCAAGAGTAATTGAAGCCAGAATTTTTTTGTAATTCATGATACTTTGTCCAATATTGTTTCCATATTTATAGGAAATGATGGGGGGATCTTTTATTTTGCATTCCTTGGGAATCATGTTACGAACAAATTTCAATTTGAAAAGGGACTGAATGTTTAGTGAGTCAATGATTTTGTGTTTTAAAGGAATGCTGCAAAACATTTGATCTAATTTTTCCTTATTAGAATCTGGTTTATATATATATAATTATCCTAAAGTAGCGCAATCATTAAAGTAAAGGCGTGGACGCTTACAATTCTTGTCTGTCTGCGATTCATTTTCAATGCATGTATATACATATATTGGTCAATGGTTGTCCTTCTGAAATATAAAAACTAGCCTTTAATTGCAAATAGTTATGTTTTAATATCAAATTCTGATTTTGAATCAAAAAATACTTTGGACATCCCCATGTTTGTTTACACATGCATTTAACACGGAGGATTATGTATTGAGGTATATCCATAGGTTGTGTTACGAGGTAAATTGACATTACCGAACATCAAGCCAGAAAACCAGGACAACCTGCGTGACGGCTTTATATATCAGCTAGTTTGTCATAGAATGCATAGAAATATTTTGCATACCGGAACTGTAAATATCAAAAAGTTTCCTCATTATTACCATCTCAACTCCAATCCGGACTGTCGCTATTATGATATGCAGATTGTCATACATACCAATCCGTGTAGTGCATCGAATGATAGCCGACCATTTCTACATTTTGAATCAAACAAACACACAGAGAAAAAATAAAATTAAAAAACTAATAACTCTATTTTCTTACCCTATGTAGGACCTAAATTGCATTGTCAATCAGCTGAACTTATATGATGGTCTTTTATCCACCTTCCGTCCGTCGTCCGTCATGAGAACAAGCTAACAGATAGGATTCTCAGTTTAGCACAAGACATGATACAACATAAATTGAAGCTAAAGAAAGAACAAACGTGGAAGAGTAACATAAATACACTTCCAGTATTCGTAATAAGGCCTTCACCAACAATTGAATAATGGGTGAAGTGGAGTTGGACAGCTGGGATATAAATAATCAAACTTGTGAATGTGACATTACTTTCAACAAGTATATGGATAAAGACCCCATACATGTAATCACGGGTGATTGAAGTACCATTCAAAACAAAAAAAATAAGATATATATGTTTCAAAGAGGACCAATTTATAGAGAAAGATATAGCATCACAAAGGCAAGAAAGGAGATTTAAAGAGGACTCCGCAGCTCCATTAAGAAACATACTAATAAGACAGGAATCTGTAACAAGGCATTTGATGAATGGAAAGTTAAAGTAATAAAGTAATGGAAAAAGTGGATGAAAGAATTAAATACCTGACAAGCAGACCTCTTCAAAAGTTAAGATGATTAAACAAGTGCTGCACGATTCACATTGTAGTTAAGAATTGCAAGACTTGCGTGACAAGTTTTTCATCATCATACCTGTTAAAAAACCTAGTTATAACATTGCACTAACTTGTAAACGATACAACATTATTACAATACTGAGTGAATTATATAATGGAAGTTATCAAGAGGCAGGAACCCCTGATACTGTTATCAAGGACCAAGTGATAAAAACGAGGAGTTGAAATGCATTGTCTCAAATGAGGACAAGATATTACCAATGGTATATGCAATTTTCAAAATGCATAAAAACCTTGTTGAATTCAAGTTCATCATTGCAACAAAAAAATGCGTTTCGAACCAAGTTGCCAAACGACTCACTGAAGTCCTCAAACTTGTCAAAAACCACATACTAACTACTGCAAAAAAATGAAAATGTACACGGGAGTGAATAGAATGTGAATTGCAGATGGCACAAGTGTTATTCTGCTGGACATTGACAAAATCAACAATAAGAATGGTGCCAAATGAATTCATATCTTTGATTTCTCAACATTGCATACAAAGATTAACTTGACAAACCTAAACGTGTTAACTTCAATGTGGATAAAGCGTTCAAAGTGGCACATGCCATTATATTAAAATATCTGGTGATGAAATTAAATTTGACAGGCAAAATTGACGAAGCAAGAGTGTGCTCAAATGATAGAATATATTATCAAGAATGCATACTTTTGATTTAGAACCAGAGTCTATCAACAAAGAGTGGACATACCAATGGGAACAGACGCAGCCCCATATATTTCTAACCTTTATTCACATTATTATAAAACAAAATGGATGAAGGAATTGGCAAAAATTAACTTTACAGCTGCAAGAAGATCCTATTCTCACACAAGAGGGTTTATAGATGACCTGTGGGCTTCAAACAATGGATATGAAATAAAGGGATATTGGAAAACCCAGGTCCGAAAGAACTTATATAAATTCTGGAAAATGAAAGTGACAGAAAAGCTACTTTCCTTGATGTGGAAATAGAAATAAAGAACCACCAGTATGTAACAAAATATTTGACAACAGAGACCAGTTCAAATTTGATATTATCTCCTACCCAGATCTGACAGGAAATATTTCAGGGAAATGAGCATATGGAGTTTTTATCGGACAAGTGATATTGCTAGAAACACCACACTTTTTAGCGATTTTGTCAATACAGTCAGTACTTTGTCGCAAAAGCCCACAACGAAAAGGTTATAAAAAACAACAAATACACAAAATTCTGTTATAATGTTTTTCAGAGATGTGACCAAATACCTAAAAAATACAACACTAACTCAAGAACATTAGTCAAACAATGTCAAGATGGAGCTTTAAATGACAAAATATAGTTTGCGAAGTGTTTAGAGTGGTAAGAGGGAAAGTACCAGGGGTAAAGTATATTTAACCCACATATAGGATTTTCTCTAGTCCGGTTTAAGTCGGAAAACCATGATCATGCTCACTTTTTTGCAGGATTTCTCTCATTTCAACCATCATCCAGTATAGTGGAAGAGGTGCCTTCCAGCTAATACCTTAGTACACTTTAATTCATAACACCTCTAGTCAACTTTATGGTGCTGAAAATTGTATTAACACTTGCCTGTTTTTACCAATGTCGGTATGGTGGAATAGTGTACGAAGCTTTTAAGTTTCAAAGGAGACGTCCGTCCATCCACAATTCACATTTTTCTGCTTCTCCAAAACCGCAAGCCAGTTTTACTTCAAACTTGGTGGGGATGTACCTCTGGTGGGTTTCTCCCAAGTTTGTTCATATGGTCATGCTTCAATTATTTTTTTGTTTTATGATTAATTTTTTTGTTTGTTTGAGTTTGTCTTTTTTTTATGGGGGGGGGGGGGGGGGTAAACCTTATAAAAATCATCTTCCCCGAAAGTACTTAACCAATTGCTTAGATATCACACAACAACACTACTAGTTTTGCATTTGTTTACCAGGTGGCGCTGCATTTTATTTAATTTTTTTTTTTTTTTTTTGTAGTTTTTTATGTGTTTTTGCTAATTTTGACTTCTCCGGAGGAACCTTATTTCAGATTAAGCTGAAACTCGGTGGATACCTTCCTTGTGGAAGGGTCAAACAAAGTTGTCCACTGGATGTTACTGCTGTAGAATCCTGATCTTCAACCATTTGATTTTTAAATTCGGGTACTGATCGGCAAATGCACCTTTCCCATTAACTACTATGCAAGTCAGAGAGCATTCTAATGCTTATTCATATTTTTTATTTCTCCAAAATCGTCATCCAGATTGTCTTCAAACTAGGTTGAAATGTACCCTTGGTGGATCTCTAGCAGATTTGTTCAAATGGACACGCTCCATTGACTTTTGGATTTTTTATGATTTTTTTTGGTTCTTTTTGGGACAAATCGTAAAAAAGAGCAAGGGTATATGTACATGTCAGCTGAGCACAGGACTGTCATAGTCCTCTTGTTTAAAGTTCTAATTTGTTTTGTTTCATTTCCATTCTTTCATTTCATTCCATTTTTTGCTTTCATGGCAAAGCCATGTACTTCATATGTGTCGCATTTAGTTTTTTTGTATGGGTAAATGAATATAGCTTGCTTTGGACCTCCATTAGAGACCCTTTTTTAAGAAGGCTTAGCTGACTGACAAGTCCAGTGAGCTTTTTTTTATGTGTATTTATCTGTCGTCGTCCGTGGGTCGGCCCGCAAACAAATCTTATTTTCCAATTCTCCAAAGCCTTTAGCCAGTTTCTCATCAAGCTTGGTTGGGATGACACTTGGGAATGCCTGTACCAAATTTCTTCAGATAGTCACGCCCCCCTCCCCCCCCCGTTATATTTGAATTTATTATAGGTTAAAAACAAAAACAAAAGCCTTAAAAATTTTCTGCAAAGCCCATTAGCCAATTGCTTTAAAATTTCATAGAGCCACTTTGAGGGAATACCAAATCTTAAATTGTCCAACAGGTTGTCCTGTGATTCTTTTATACCCTTTTTTACGAATTTTTGACGTGTATTGCTTGAAATTGAGTACTTGTTCCAAATAGTAACGGCATTTATTAGGGCATATTTGGTTTGCTCATAATGTCTGCTGACAAAAGACTACTAAAATCTGCGTCGCTAAGAGCGGCGAATCTTCCGCACTCTGCTGCCGCCACCATTGCTCTGTGTTTGATGGGCATGTAGCCCGGTCCCCAGACCAAATACTGCACAATGTACATGGAGGGAACCAGAATGCAGGCAGTACACTTTTCAGCCCCCCAAATCCACAGCCCCTTAAGTCAGAGGACAATTGTTCATTTCTGAATGATAAACATATGGTACTGTTCAGCCAATCAAATGGCAGTATTTTTATCCAAAATATTATATGTATGTATATATATATATATATATATATATATATATATATATATATATATATATATATATATATATGTGTGTGTGTGTGTGTGTGTGTGTGTGTGCGTGTGTGTGTGTGTGTGTGTGTGTGTGTGTTTCTGGCCAAGTTTATTTTCGCAGCAGCTTTGCATTCAGCGTTCGGTCATGTTTATTTGCCAAGATGCAAAAAAAAAAAAGGATTGACTGTCGTTCATTCGCCTAGCTGTTGTGCCAGTGGGATTCGGACATGTTTATTTGCCAAGCTCTTGTGCCAGTAAGGCTCAACTGAGCTTTACTTGCCCAGTTGTGGTGCCAATATGGTTTCAATATGCTTTACCCGGCAATTTATTGCATAAAACGGTTTAACCATAGTTATTTTGCCCAACTGTTGTGTCAATGGGGTTCTACCTGCATAATTCGCCCGCTATTGTGCCAATTACGATTGGCTGCCATGTTCACCAACATCCAGTTTTTAGGCCTAGGGCCATTCAGTATATATATATATATATATATATATATATATATATATATATATATATATATATATATATATATATATATATATATATATATATATATATGTGTGTGTGTGTGTGTGTGTGTGTGTGTGTGTGTGCGCGTTGGTGTATGTGTGCGTGCGTGCATATATCACGTATGTGTTTTCTTTTTTCCCATGGGCTCTTTGATTTTTATGGTGTGGTGAATAAGTATTACCCAATGTATGATTCCATGTTTATATTTAGAAGATCTGTAATTTTAGGGGAGGCTTTGCCAGACATCCATCTGTACACAAACCATAGTACTGCTGGGTTGAAGAGCGTAAAGGGGGAAAGCAGTGATAGTTTTTACCTTTTTTGTCCCTAGTGGTCATTTTAAGTGTTCATTTGACAATTTTTCAGCATTTTTTTTCTCAAAGAAGTATTTAGTTAGAGCTATATTATTTTTCCAGTAGGTGTTCATATGTTTGATTTCACCTGGGCTACCCTCCATGTATAATACACAAACCTTGAGGGGGCACCGAGCTGAGATACACAACTTTAGCAAGCATATCGTAAAGACATGGGTTCTCTTTTAATCATCCTCTTTGATCTTATCAGTGTGCTGTATTGGTTGATGGCTGTTTCGGTAATTGAATACACAGCCACAGGAGGTGGTAGCTTGTGTGTATTGATTTCTACAGTTTTCTTTCCTTATTAGTCCTCATTAATTGAGTAAATATTTAAGTTTAGTAAATTTGGTTATATCTATACACACGGCTTCATCCATAGTAAAAGTGGAGTGTGTGTACTTGGTCAGGTTTCAATGTTTTTGTCAGAGTTTGAGTCAGCTATCATTGCATTAGCTGTAGCAGTTAGTCCAGGTGACATAACAACCCATCATTTACATATCGATAAAACTTTATATCTGCTTATCCAATTGGAAAGAAAAGTTTGTATTTTCTGACATAAGTCCGCATTTATTATATAAAACAACTCAAAAATTGTAAATTATCACCGCAGTACCCCTTTAAAGGCACAAATAGCTCAGTTTATATCATACATTGAATAATATAGTGTGTTGCCTAGTTAGACATAGAAATATATGAAGCCCCTTTTTGCCTGTTGTAACGCAAATAGTGTTTCTGGAGCACACCTTCTGCCAAATTGAGAAGGATGCCTTCTAACTCCTTGTCATGGTGAACTCAACTATTTCTTTTCATATAATTTGTTTTTTACGTTCCAGCAACAAATTGATAACAATCAAAAAGCCAAGGATGTTTTGTGTTTTCCCCTTTGTATTATATAAACACATTGACTAGGTCATACAACTCTCTGCACTAATAATGTGCCTTGAAAATACCCTTCTGTTCACATTGTACATTAGCATGATTAGCAATTTCACAAGGGACCAGCAATAATGTTCCATGATGTGTAGAGTTCCGATTAGATTCTGACTTTACTGATTTGATATTGGCAGGCATATTGAATGGTTTGTAGAGTTAAAAAAGCACTATAAATTACTATCAGTGTTTGTGGACATGAATATTTAGCTGGGCTTGGTGACATTCGGATGTCCAGCTATGCTGATCATTGCCTAAGTTACTATTCTCTTACGATTGTGGCTAGCTTTAGATATAGAGCTTACGGTAACAAAAGTAACAAGTCCACTGTCATGTCTGACCAACACAGGTGACCATAACAGCACTATTAGTTTATCACCTATAACAGCCATGCACAGTCGAATAAAAAATTTTGACAAATTTAAGTTATATGAGTCTTTTATGAAAAATTCTGGAAAATAACCTTGCTGTTGTTTAAGCATGCAATAGGTGGCGCTTCTCCCCCGTTCAGAGCGATACTTTGCCCTTTTTTTATTTTATATGTTTCCTTTTCATTCGTTCTTCCTTTCATTTTTCTTGTCCTGTCTTTCTCTTCTTTCAGGAATTCTGATACAGATATGCTGTCATTTTTTGGCCATTCCCTTGGATATTTCCCCTTTCCTAGGCATATGTGTGTGTGTGTGTGTGTGTGTGTGTGTGTGTGTGTGTGTGTGTGTTTGTTCCTTTTGTTTTGGGAGCTGTTAATTTTCATGCTTTTCTGTTTTTGATTTTTTTTTTTTTTTTTTGCTCTTTCTGGGTGTTTCGGGCTTTTGGTGTTTTTTGGGGGTGTTTTTTTATTGGTTTTTTTTGATGTTTTTATGTCTGCAAATCAAATCTAGAAATATATTCGAACAGGTCTTTTTTGGAGAATATTGTGGCCCTGAAAAAGATGCGGTATATTTGTTAGTAGCCAACAGAACTTGTCGATGTCAGTGTCATTACCTGAATGCTCAGTTTAATCGCTGCTTTTATCAACCACCCCTACAGTGCATCCAGTATCAGTCCACATGATCTCACCAAATATTTGATTCAGATAACCTTCCACATGTCCCAGAAAAAAATGTCCACAAACACAATGGAAATCTACAAGTCCTCAGTTCCTTCAGATCTTTTATTTTGAAAGTATTTACAGAAGTAAAGTAAATTCGCCGATCAAGAAAAACTGGTTGAAATATATGTGCATTCAAACTTTCATAAATTATAATCCAAGGGAAGTTAGATTGTATCTATGGGATGTACCTTCAGCAAAACATACAGGAATGTTAGGAAACACCATGGGTGATTCAAATATTGAATTCATGCACACAATCCACCTGGAAAAACAATAAACTTGAATTGAAGTTAACAATGTTCTCAGCACTAGGATTATATAGATTTTACTTTCAAATAAATTAGAATATGTTGACATCCATTCACTTATTTTTTTGACTATTCATTGGATGGACGTTGGAGTGGCTCTTGCAGCTATAATTTTTGTGGAGATCATTTGAATCGCTCAAGCATTCCTAATTAACATGACCGAAAATTCAGCAATTCTCTACTGGCTCTTTTGTTATCTATGGCACAACATATTCAATACTTCAATGGCTTAAGTGTTGCCAATTGCCATAAATTGCAATATGAATCATAGCATTTGACAGTCGCCGTAGGTAAACAATGAAACTAAACAGCGATTTATTTCTTTTACGGCTGTATCATTTAGTTCAGTCAGTGTGGCTTTTCAGTTCCTTTTTTTTGTTTGTTTTGCGATGCACGTACACACAACTCGAGCCATTATGACATCAATGCAACCATACTGTTAGGAAAACTCTTAAAAGACCACAAGAGGCAAATTACATTACTCTAAACAGCCGTTTCTGGTGTGGATCACTTAATTCATTCTCAGCAAGAACAATGTTCACACATTTATATCAACCTTTAAGGCATAATGATTACTGACTTGTTATCTAAACGGAACCTCATTGGAATCAGACCTCCAACTCTGGGATTTCTCAAGTAGACAATTATATGCATTTGAGTGTGATATTTTGAGTAATCTTACTATGTATGTCAAATTGGGCACTTAGAAATAACTACCACTAACTTTTGGTGTCTCCGATTAAAAACATATCTCCTGTTACAATATAAGTCCATACCAGCGAACGTGACTCATTAAGAATATCAAACTTGACCGTACCTTTATTTTAGATTAGCAGTATATTTAATTAGGTAGCCTTTGAGACTGCCCATACAACAACTTGGATTCAAATGTCTGAGAATAGAATATATATATATATATATATATATATATATATATATATATATATATATATATATATATATATATATATATATATATATATATATGGCCAGAATACGATCAAAATAGCAATAGTCTGCAAAAGAACACTCCGTGCCCAGCCCCCCACCCCCACCCCCACCCCCGCCATACTGACAATACACAGATGGCTTTAGCCCTGTGGCAATCTTTATTTGTTGCCTTTTTAGGAGGTTATCAGGTAAGGGGTGACAAAAAAGCTGGTTTCCGCTGCTTTACGGATGCTCCAGCTCTGATTGCGTAGACCTTACGCAACGCACGTGTGCTACTTGATGAAAGAATAGGGAAATGAGAAAGCTAAAGAAGACTGACCTTTTATTAAATATCGTGCAAGCTACTTAAGCAGGATACACAAGATAGATCCTATCAGTACCAGAAAGACCCTTCTGCATTATTGCCTCTGTAAATGCTTTTCTTGTGCACATTTATTTTCAACGCATTCTAAGACACATCATTATCAGATAATCTTTCTATTGCCCAGTTTTGCGTGTTTCTATATTTGACAAAATAAATGATCAATAAACGCAATGTGATGGATGTACCAATAATCTTATGTATTCGTATTAAGATAGAACTCAATGACTGTGCTTCTTAGAAGACATTTTCTTCCCACTAAGCATATTCATTTGTTTTCGAAGGCACAGCACATGTGTATATATATATATATATATATATATATATATATATATATATATATATATATATATATATATATATATATATATATGTATATATATATGTATATATATATATATATATATATATATATATATATATATATATATGGGGGTGCGTGCGTGCGTGTGTGTGTGTGTGTGTGTGTGTGTGTGAGAGAGAGGGAGAGAGAGAGAGAGAGAGACACAGAGAGAGAGAGAGAGAGAGAGAGAGAGAGAGAGAAAGAGAGAGGGAGAGAGAGAGAGAGAGAGCTTGTCATGTGTGGTCCGATGGCGGTATTGTGTAATTTGATACACTGAAAAGAAACTTGTTCCTTTTTTGGTAACCTGCCTTAAGAGGTGCTAGCTGGAAATTTTCCAAATACCATGAGGCGCAGAAAAAAATAATGTCATGGGAATTCTCTAAATGATGACATTTTCTGGACTTCTCCTTGTGTATTCCCAAATTAGTATATCTAGGCGTATATCTTTGCAAAATAAGTTGGTATGAATAATCTGAACCACATTCAGCTTAGGCGTGTTATATATGGGCCCCTGCTATTTCGCTGCGTATGAAAATTCACAAGTAGATGTTAATTCCTGCAGTAGAAACATGGAAACTTGCATATATATATATATATATATATATATATATATATATATACTTTTGGGGGGGGAATGGTGATCCGGGCACACACCCTGCAATACAAGACTTCCAATTTTGTACACATGCATCGTGATACTATTCTGGTCTTGCCGAAGTTGTTGGTTCTAGTTCCGCGGTCAAAAAACACAATGTATATTCGGGGCTACTTTAATGCTGGTGGACGTACCTAGGTACAGTCCCCGGTCTCGGCCATTTGCGAATACAGAACCTGTAATGGATTTATTACAATGAACTGGGTCGTGTCTATTATGACATTCACACCTACCCGCTTCCTTCGTGCCATTCATTTTAAGAATGGGGATTTGGTGCAGTTGGTATGTGCGTCTCCCATTTTTGTCTGGGTGATTGGTGCCTAAGGCTGACGGTTCGAGACCCAGCTGTACCGTGGTCACAGACCATAATATATTTTCGGAGCTCCTTTGATTCTGGTATGAGGTACCATCCATTTTTGTGCTTTGTAAATATTTATGTTCATGTTCATGCAAAATCTGAACAAACGTATCTGACAGCCCATTGCTTCGCACTCCTTGGGGCACTTATGGAAATTATTTGTTTTACAGGTAGTATTGTCTTTTAGTTTTCTCAAATGTATTTAAAATTAATCTAAGTAAGTTGAAAACACGCTTTCCATACAGCCCCCTTTCAGTCCTTACTCCTCTTTCGGAAAATCTATATTAGGCTCGTAAAATTTTCAACATTTGCACCAGCTGGTGTTATCATAGTTTTATAATAGGTACTTATCATGAGAAGGAATTGTGTGTTAAAGCTATATGGACATTAAGCCCCGGTTTTGTTAGCACAGTTGCATCTTCACAATACATGCCGTGGGTGTGGTTATGATATGAACACGCAAGAAAATAACTAGAAAATACCGAATTTATTTTTATTTTTTTTTTTTGACTGAGTCAACATCTTCTCACGGCGCGCTTTGGACGCATTGCATCCAAAGCGCGCCGAGGACAACTGTAAGTCGTAGTTGGCACTAAAATAGTTATAAATATCACAATCCTTAATTTGTCATTTTTGTATCCTGTGCTGAATAATGCTGCTTCGTTTTCAGAAGCATTGTATGATCTCCTGCATGCCCGTTGAGGAGAGTGTGGCTAATGAATAATAGCAAATCAAGTAATCATCCCATGAGTCAATATATACCTTTTGGTACGAGCTTGTAAACCTTTCAACAAGTCAGGCTTCCATTGGTTTCTGCAATTTTACACGTCCATAAAGTAACAACCTATGCTGCACGACAGTTTCCCCCAAACGAATTCAACGCAAAGCGCAAATAATGTATATAACATGTAAGCCCTACAGAAAGGCAACATGTCACGTGCAAGTAAAATGTTAATGCGGGATAAGCTGATACTGGCACATACCTGTATCGTTACCTTAACCTTACAAACGTTCAGGTGGTTATACATGCAGAGCATGGTAGTGAGTGTACCGGAAATGTCTTTATAGAATGTACTCGTTTGTTTACCTGAGATGCCAAATATACTTGATTCTGTCTCTAGATATTTTCCGACTTGCGACAAGCGGATCGTTAAGCTCTTTTAGTGCAAGGTTTTGGTCTCAGGCAACATCGCAAAGAGTCCAAAGTGCACCGAGGAAAGCTATTGACCTGGACCATCATATTCTATAAACATACAGGCTGCTACTTGAATGAAGGGTGTTTTACAAGGAACCTGAATCTAGCATCCTTATTAACTCAGAGCAGTGCGTTTTAAGAAGTTCGACTTTAGTGTCAGTTGGCAATGAAAGAGGTAATCGGATTACAAATTCTTGAAAAGAGAAGGGACCAAATCTTAAAACGGAAGGTTAAAAAAATTAAATGTTTTGCTCGGCTGCATTGTACAAAACATAGAATATGACCCGGTTCATTTAATGACTAATGTATACCTGAATAATCTTCATATTATACACATGCATACATACACATTTTGAACGAATAGTGTCTATACGGTGCGCATACTAAAGATAAAATAAGGGTGAAAATTCCAATGCATATACATATAAACACTTGGTTTTTACTCTGTACTGCGACAAATAATGGCACTTGTGACATCTGCGGCAGGTAAAATAACTACTACATGCTTCCTTACGTAGTACTGATCGGGGTCACAAACGTAGGCTTACATAACGAAGCGTAGGTCCATGTCTACCGTACGAAAATGGTCCAAAGCCCTGCACTTTTCCCATTTTGCATCTTTCAAGGCAAATGGACCGTAAAGCGTATCATGTGCGTAAATATAAATGTCTGTGCGAAAAAATGTTGACTCGTTCCTTTTTGTTGTGTATTTTTGTATTATATTTATACTAAATACATATGAAAATGTCATTTGGTTCAAAAGCGTGATGTAAATTATCTAAGTAAATTGTTTTCTGTGTTCAAAAGACATTTCTGCTGCCACGTGTATGTGTAGGATCTGTCTGTCTGTGCGTGAGAGAGAGCGAGAGAGAGAGAGAGAAAGAAAGAAAGAAAGAAAGAAAGAAAGAAAGAAAGAAAGAAAGAAAGAAAGAAAGAAAGAAAGAAAGAAAGAAAGAAAGAAAGAAAGAAAGAAAGAGAGAGAGAGAGAGTATACATATCTACATACATTGCAGAAAGAGAGCGCAACGTAGCTCTGGGAAAGAAGGCTGGATACCACCCTCCAGGGACCGTAAAGTGTATTGCGGACAGGGCAACTGACGGCAACAACAATAATAACAAACTTGACGCATGTTGTTCAGAGACATCCTCCACACGGAAAGATGCGTTTTGGTATGTAGATCTTGAAGGATTACACAGAATCAATGCAGTGGAGATTACGATCCCAAAACAAAATGGTACGATCCCACAGAAAGAAGGTAAGTGTTTGTTGCATAGTTATAAATTGAGGCAAGTGTTAAACCTGCATGTATTTCTTTTGACAAATGTTGTCACTGCCTAAAGCTAAAAAAAAATCAGTGGTGTTTGTTTAGAAGTTTACCTCCTTCTTATCAGACCATGTTACAGGTTTTAAATCTGTTGAATCATTGGTGCTTCACTGATTACCAGTAACAGGAAATAAATAGATTGATCACAGGAAATGCGCAAACAGTTTACAAAGGGACAAATGTAGAAATTAATATGCCAAAGTAGATGGCTAGAAAGGGTAAGTATTTTTGTTTGAAAACTGTAATCTACACCGACACCTCACAGAAAAGGGAACAAATGCAGCTGCATTTCTTTTCACCGGGACCATATACATTTAGGGTGCTAGACAGAATAGTACATGTTCGTGTATGTGGGAGCGTTCACTGAGCACGCCTTCCTTATAGAGCGACCTGGACCTTCCAGTGTTTTGTCGATTAAAACAAAAAAAAAAAAAAAAATCATCAAATAATAATAATTTTTGTACAATGTTGCTATTGTTTATGTCGAGATATTTTCACTGTCCTGTGACAGTATTTCTTCATATGCAGAGGTACAATAAATGTTTGCCCTCTCATCTGCACCAGTCGGGTCTTCTTTACCATTTACAACCATAAACGCCACTCATATCCGCTTAACTATGTATAGTGAAAGGTTCAAATATATGTTGGGTTCGACTGGTTGTGTGTGTGTGTGTGTGTGTGTGTGTGTGTGTGTGAGTATGTGTGTGTGTTTCTGAGATTTGATCCATAGATATTTAGTCAGGAAACATAGTCTGCAAATATTAGCATTATGTTATCAACCAATGACTGTACCTTCCTGGCATAAAACTATTTCTGTGTGTTGTTGACCTTTTAATACACACCCTGCAGTGTGACTGCTGCGATCTTGTCCCAGTTTAAGCATGCTGACGTTGAAAAACGAAGGAATAATAATGACCTAGTTTAATCCCTGTCGCATGGGAAAAGGCCAAATGCAAAAATATATAACCATGACAGTTCTTATAGTGTGAACTTCTTAGGCTGCAGAGATATACAAAATATGAAAACGTCATGAAGTCTCTACAATGATTAAGTCTTATTCTGGTTTTGAATGGTGTTCAATTGTTCGGCCAGTTGTCAAAAAACACAACCGGAAAATACAAAATAATGGCCCTCATACACGATGTCTTAATACGATTCAAACATTCAGCCTCACCACATGTTCATGCCGCGTTTTTTGAGTGTCTAATTGTGCCTAACTATTGAGCCTTGCCGATTGCACAGGTATGTCGTTATGCCTTGGTTTCCTAGCAGCACCTTATGTGGACACAAACAAAATGGTTCTGTGCGATCTGAATGAATAGAATGAAGTGACCTCAATTAAGTCCAGTGTTTGGGGTTTTTTTACACCATAGAGTGCTGTTGAGCACAATAAAAACAATGGCTGTTAAAGACACCGGAATAGAGTGACTGGAAAGGAAAGAAGCACAGTCAGTTCATGTTTCTATTTAGTATCACGTAAGGCAATGGGGATTACAATGCTACTTTGTATTTTCAACTTCCCCATAACCGACAGACACATTCAAATCAAACTTGCTTGTTATGTACCTTCGGTTTGTATCTGTTGAGTCTGTACAAAAAGGTCAAGGTCCAGTGATTGTGAGATTTTCCATGGATGTTTTTGCCTCATTGTTGACAAACCATTAAAATGCATTCCACAATCTGCCTGACATTTTGGAGTTGCATATACGCAGGTCTGAAGAATCCTAGACATTAATGTGTTCGGCAAATGGCACTGGAATTTTGTCTGTATTTTGTAAAGGATTTTTGATATTTTTAATATTTTTGACATCTCCTAAACTGCATCCTGCATTCTAGTTGAACTTGGCGAAAATGTAGGTCCACCTGATTCTCACCTTTTTCCTACGTGGTTCTAGTGGCATTTCCTGATCTCTCCAAATTATCGAAATTAGGAATTATCCGTATGGGTACATGTACATGTTACCATTTTTACATTTTATAGTTAATATATATAGCTACTCCTGCCCCTCAGACGAAGGCTCCAAACATAAGTAATACAAATATAAGTCAAATATTTAAAATAAATATATAAGTCAAATATTTATATATGTACCTATAGGTGATAAGTCATTACGACTCATATTTCATACCAATTAGCTTGTGTTTGAGAACAAGTAGGAGAGCACAGGATCAATGTAAACAAATCTTTGTACCCCTCCCCGAGGACGGATTAGTAAATGTTCTTGTTCAGTCATATGATTATATTTTGTATGATTACAAGTTTAAATCTACCACTTAAAAGCCACCATTTAGTGGAGATTGAATTTCAAATGAATTAGTTTCATGTTCTGTAACAAAACCACTACTTTTGAGGTAATTGGATAAGTTGTAAGCCATTCTTGCACTATCCACTTGGCCATGTGCTGGCTGAAGTTCTCCTATGACCTCAATCTTACTTTTATAGCACTTTTCTTTTCTTTTTTACTGCACACTAGCACACAAACGACTAATGCTTTTGTAAGTTACCAATTTTCATTTAAATTATTTTTGTGTTTTTATTTATTTTCAGAAAAAAATTCATGTCATATTTTTTTTCAGATAGAGCAATTCATTGCACAGGTAAAAGATGGTCAGTGCTTCACATGTAAAGGAAATATATATCCTTAGGATAATAACAATTAATGTGAGAGGAATGACAGATTTTGAAAAGAGGAGACAGCTATTTGGATGGTTCAGGAAGAAGAAAACTTCCATATTATTTGGATGGCCCAGGAAGAAGAAAGCATCTATATTTATTTTACAGGAAGCCTAGTATCTGGGACGAAGTTGTATGATGAATGGGGTTATATTTATTTGAGTCACGGTCAGTCTGATGCCAGGGAGAGTGTGTATCTTATTGAAGAATGATTTTTAATATGATGTCCATAACGTTTTTACAGACAATCAAGGTCGATACTTTATTATAACACTACATCCGGAGAGATAAACTTTGGCTAATGTGTATAGTTATAATGACAATAAGCCTGATTTTTTCGAAGATTTGATACAAAATATAGTATCTTTGCCGAATGACAATACAATTATTGGGAGAGGCTCTCATATTATATAAGATGGTAATCTAGATAATAAAAAACCAACCATTTATTTACAAAACCAAAGTGTAGGCTTGTCATGGATGGAAGAAACAGACTTTGTTGATGTGTTGAGACAGGTAAACCCAGATGTGTGCACATATACTTGGCAAAGGAAGAACCATTATCCTTTTTATGTTAGATAAAACTTTTTCTAGTATTCCAGTATTTTCTGAATTAGTTGGCTGTACTAAAAAGAGCAAAATTATTCCTGGATATGAATCCGATCATTCTGTTGTTACTCTAGAATTGAAGTTAAGTCATGAACGGAGAGGTCAAGGTTTCTGTAAACTGGATTGTTTACTTCTAAAAGAAATAGAATATGTTAACTTGATAAAAGAAACAATAAGACAAACAGCAGAAACATTCCAGGATGAAGATGCTTTACTTAAATGGGAAATGAATAGGATGGAAGTTCCTACCAAAACAATGTGATATTCCTCACAACGGAAAAAAGAGTAAAAGCGAAAAATATTACATTTAGAAACACAAAGAATTGGAATATATATATATATATGTATGTGTGTGTGTGTGTGTGTGTGTGTGTGGATAATTAAAGTGAAGTACTTGAGGACGAGATTCAGGAGATAAAATTTGAATTTAGAGTCCATAATGGAAGAAAAAACAAGAGGACCTGTACTTAGATGCAGAGCTAGATTATATGATGAGGGGAAAAACCTACGACATATTTTTTAATCTCGAAAAAAATTCAACAACAGAGTATTTAAGAAACTCAGAAGAAATAGTGAAGAAATAACAGACGCTCAAAAATACTACAGGAGCAAAACAAATCTTAGTTGTACACATCTGCTTTGCATATCTTGCTAACATAGATTTATTTTTCCCGCAAGATAAAGATGTCCCCTAACTGTCAGAGGAACAGAGCGAGAAATGTGAAGGATTAATGATAGAAACTGAAGTACTGTAAATATTAGAAAGTTTGAAAGAGAATAAATCTCCTGGATCTGACAGCTTTCCAGCTGAATTTAATAAAGTACGTTGGCCTCCAAAGATTTTGCTACAGGCACTTAAGTTAACATACCAAAGAGGCCTGTTGTCAATTTCTCAAAGGCATAGTATTACAACCCTCCTCCCAAAAAAAAGGATAAAGATATACTGGAACTAAAAAAATGGACACCTACATTGCTGTTAAATAAAGATTATAAGTTGGCTGCAAAATGTATACCTTTAAAAAAAAAAAGTAAGCAAGTGAACCTCTACATGAGGACCAAAGGGTTTATCTTAAAAACACATTTATATTGGTGTAAATATAAATAGAATTCTGAATATTATGGAGGACACAGAAGAAGAAACATTCCAGATTTATTAGTTTTGATAGATTTTGAGACATCCTTTGATTATTTAGAATGGTATTTTTGGAAAAAAAGTTTAAAATATTTAAATTTTGGATTCTCATTTCAAAAATGGACAAAAATTGTGTTATACAAACAGAGAAAGTTCAGTAATTAATAACGGCTTGACTTCAGCCCTTTTCTTTGTCGCATAGAGAGCGACAAGGATGCCGCTTTCCATGGTATCTGTTTATTTTGTGTCTGGAAATTTTAGGAAATTGAATTAGGAAAGATGAATATCTCAAAGGTTTGAAAATAGATGTAGATGAATATAAAGTATCTCAATGTGCTGATGACACATCATTTACTCTCCTGGCAAACAAACATAACTCAAATTGACTATTTTAATATTACACGAATTTAAAGATATTTCAGGGTTTACACTAAATAGACCGAAAACAGATATTTTGGAATTAGTTCTCTTAAAAAAACTTATATGGGTTTTTTGTTTTTGTTTTTTTTCGTTTTTTTTTTTTTTTTTTTTTTTTTTTGTTTGTTTTTTTTTTTTTTTTTTTTTTGGTTTTTGTTTTTTTTGCTTTTTGTGTTGTTTTTGTTTTTGTTTTTTCAGAAAACCTTAAATTACACTGGACAAATGTACCAGTAGCTTTGTTAGGTGTGAAAATCACACTAGAAAGATAAACTTGAGTTATTCAATTATATTCCAAAGATCAAAAATTAGACGATATGTTTAATATCTGGGTTAAAAAAAACTTAAGCCTGTGTGGCAGCACTGTAATTATAAAATCATTGGCTTTGTCTCAACTTTTGCACTAAGTATCAGTCTTACCAAATTTATCATTGGCAATTACAAAAAAGATAGAAAGGTTTCTATAAAAGTACTTGTGGAATAACAAAACCAGATAAAGTTAAAAGAAGTTACACCAGTGGATGAACCAAAAGTAGTGGTCTTGAGATGCCACATTTAGTTTCACAATTTTAGCTACAAAATGTGCCTGGGATAAAAGGCTTCTATCTGATATAAATCCAAAACGAAAATATTTAGTTCTAAGGAACTACCATGCCAATAACATTTTGGGGGCATGCAACTTTCATGCTGATGATGTAAAGGATAATTTTCATAATATGAAAAGTAAATTTGGTATGAATTTATGAATTGCAACCACAATTTTAAAAATCTAGATGTCCATTTGAGATAAGTCAAAACATTTGATTAAACTAATTTATAAAGATAGGTAAGAAAACAGTTTGTATACAGAAAATGGTATGATAAAAATGTTTGATATATAGTCCAGGTAAGTAGAAAGGTGTGATTGAAAAGTTCAATTTATACAGGAATGTAAAATTGGAGATAAAAACTTGCAAGGCCTTATGAAAATCCTCTACAGATACCTTACATCACAAATTCATTTACAACGTTGTAGACACTGGTAATAGTAAAACTTATATCGCACGGTTCATGCATGCTCCATCACCATCATTAGAACACATGGAAATGCACGAGAACTATTGAGAATGAAAAACAATAAAGAAACATAAAATGTCATGAAGCAGATGATCTTTCAGCTTCCTTTAAAAAGAATGTGAAGAACGTGTATGTTGAACCGATTGAGGAATCCTGCTCCATATAATGGGACCATAAACCTTTATCGAAAATTTATAAACATTTTATTATGATCAAAACCTTAACTGTGTATCATTCTGAAAAAGAAGGAAAAAATATTCATTGTATCATGAACATAGGAAAGGTAACTAGATTTGTATGCCCAAAACTGCTTAAACCTCAGCTAAGAAGCTTTCCCTAACTAATCGAAAAATGGAAAAAGGAACCAGATTGCCAAATTTATTTGGATCAACTTGACACAAGTTTTCACTATATATATATATATATATATATATATATATATATATATATATATATATATATATATATATATATGTATATATATATTTACATATATATATATATATATATATATATATACATCCGTTCCAGTTGAAGCTATTGCACAGAATATCTTTACAAGAGAAAAGTTGTGTCAATGGAATATTGTTGAAACATACATATGTAACTTCTGTAATCAGAAAATAGAATATCTCCATCACTAATTCTGTGAATGTTACTTTGCAAAATTATTTTGGCAGCAAGTTTTTAGTCACACTTAATTAAATGGTTTTGCTGTTGGGGTCCTTGATAAAAAAAAAAGAAGCGCTTATGGTTACCAAAAACATAAAACCAATACATAACATGAGAACAGTATTCCAAATATATATGGATTCAAGAATATTGTTCAACGTGCAAAAAAGGATACAATGATATATTGCAACCAAGAAATTGAAGGTTGAAAAACATGTTTATAAATGGAAATATTTTGACATCCCAGAAAATGATTACTTTTGTAAAGCATACTTCTCATGTCCATGGCTCTAATTGTACGTATATTACCTACCTTTACCGTTACAACATACTATGTACTCTACGAGTTCTATCTGATAAAAATGAAAAAGATAAAATGTCACCATTTTCACTTTTGGAATAGCAGCTAACCTGATGTTTGACTTTCATTACGCCAATTGTGGATTCTATGCTCATAGTTACAATTAACTGCTTATAGATAAGTATTTATGCAGTTTGCTTGGCATTTTAATCTTGATCTTGTCTAACTTTGCAGGTCATTCTGCTGCATTGGCTTATTTGTGGTAACGGTGGATCTTACCACCTCTTAGCTCAAAATGATGAATCCAAAATTGTGTGAATGAAAAAAATCCTATTACAAACAATGATGATGTTGTTTAAGAAATGTAACTCTCCTATTATTCCAAAGGGAAAACAATCTCTTCACTCTATGCATCCAAGGTCAGCTGAATGGAGCACTGTCGCAGGGCTCTTGTTTTGTTTTGTTTTGTTTTGTTTATCTTGTAGTTAGTCAATTGGTAATTGGCCACATATATGTGACGGAAAAACGGATTCTAACATCTAACAGTAGGAATTACAATGCATTGGATAAATGCAGTGATATCAAGGGAATGCAGCATGGCAAGACAACGAAGTTTTTCTGTTCTGAACCACTATTCGGTCGGCTTATCTACATACAGCATAAAGGAGCAAATAGCATTGGGCTATGTGAGGTCAGGGTGTATGGATATGCAGGTGAGTTGCCCCTAACACCACAATTGAATAACCTTCAACATCCTCATTTTTACAAGGATTATTCAATATGTGTATTAAAAAAAATTCTCATGGGGAGCTACCAGTGAAATTGTGTGACATCACGTTTTACTAGACACTAGGGTGCTACTACCCGTGGTACCTTTACACATCTGTTAATTTGAGGACTGTTATCGATTATGACGAGTACGTAATGATTACTGCAACCTCGATGAGGCATTACAGGAGAGTTGTGAGTGAAGCTGTGGGACATATAGTGCAGCACCATAAAGGCATAGTTAGAAGAGAAAACCGATAAGAATGCACAAGGGAGGAATGAAAGAACACAGGTAGGGCCGGGAAAGTAAAGAGACCGGATGGAACAAAGCTGGAGAGGCACCAGCAAGCTCGGTTTTCAGTGAAAGGGGATAGAAGTGCAGAAGGTTGTGGTAGACAGGCAAGTAACTGGACACCAGATGGTTTACAGCGGGAGGGGGCTTAAGGTATGAGACTAAGTGGACACTGTAGGGATACAGAGAGTGGGGTTAGTGTTTGCCTGCAGGGGCTGCAGTAAGAGATTTAAAGGAAACGTTGGGTGTGGCTAGGGAATCCTTCGATGTGTCTCGAGGTAGCCGTCAAGGAGGAACAAAGTCCTCTCAAGTATGTCTGGATCAGGGCACAGATTCGGATGAAAGCAGTTATAGGGAGGTAAGAGGGGTTGGTAGAGATGTAGATTGGATCGACTATATGCCTTCAGTAATTGGTTCTCTCAGTTGAGGATATTTGGTGTGAGATTAGCAGGATTACTGGAGTAAATGCAAATTGGTTCAAATGTGAAGGCAGCAAGTCATGGTTTATCATGATACATGGGTGTTGTTTACTGGAATGGAAAGAAGGCCACAAGAGGACGACATAGATTAGGTACAGTTTATAGTTAGTGGGTACAGAAGGGACACTACGGTCTTCCCTATTGACTAACCTGGTTTCTTTGCGGAGACGTATAAACACTGGAGTTAGTTGCAGGGGGGGAAGTCATGGAACATAGAGACCCAATGTGGTGATATGACGACTGCAAAGAAAAAAATGATAAATTGTGGATATGATATATTGACTGTGGAGAACTTAAAGACAAGCTGCCACACATAGCGACAATATCCAGGAGGGGAAGTATAGAAATCATTGCAAAAGTACAGACATATACGAAGGAAGAACTGGGAATGGTTCAGGCTTCAAAAGGTAGGAATTTTCAGGTTAATGTACAAAAATAAAAACTTTTGACGGAAAAAAGGCATCTTTTATAAGATAGTGCATGAGACGGCATGATAGTTTGCAAGGCAACTGATGAATCAGTGAAAAATGAGGTATGACGTGCACTGGAAATAAATACGATTGAAAGGTAATGAAAATGTGGGCCTAGTTTATGTAGGACGACAGAGGTTGCCAAATGAAAGGAATGGCCAGATTTGTAATATACTCAGAATGATTTGTGATTTTAACACAGCAGGCACACATTATTCTTATTGGCAGATATTTTAATTGACAGACCTGGGATGGTTTACATGGAATTAAGGCAGGACATAAACATGGACGGAAACATGTCTTTGACACGTTTATATGGGAACAGTCCAGGCAGTGCACAAATACCAGGCACTGCAAAGGAATATGGACATAGAACCTTAATGAAAGGAACTCTATAGTGGTTTCGTGGTTGCACTGTAATTTGTACCACATTGCATCGAAGTACGAAATATATGTTAATCAGGATAGCATTTTGGATATAGGCACTGGTCGCTGCTGCATAGTTGGTGTGCTTTGTTTTTAACACGAAGTGAAAAGATAGGGAGGGCTAATTGGGCCCAGTACATGGATAAAGACTGAGATTTTCAGAGTATCTAAAGAAGGATGACAAATTGCTCACCATTAGTAGAAGCAGAAATATGAATAAACAGGAAAAATCACTGGAAATCATGGATGATCTCACGAGAAGATTGCAAAATGTCCACGAGATTAGAAGGAAACATTTCTAATAGAAAGCAGAGATTGTTTTCCTAAATGCAGCACCTAAGATGCCTATTAGAGCGACGAAATGTGGAAAGAAGCCATGACAACTTGCATAGCAGAAACGATATGCAAGAAGCAAATCCTTCCTTTACCTATTTGAAATTAACAGAAAAATATGAACCATCAACCGTTACGTAAGTGAAATGAACTACAATATTCGAAAAAAAAACTTTGAAGTTTATTGCATCAACAGCCTAAGGTTCATCGGTACTCAAATTCTCAGTTTTATTTTATATATTTGATATTAAATTATATTCATCAACCACCAATCAGTAACCCCAAGTACGGTTTCAACACCACCTAGTCCGATATTCGACGTGCAAAATTATGATTTATGCCACTAATCTGGACTAACATTTTTAATCGTTTTTACCACCCATTTGTATAGTTTTAGTTTCCATATAATTTTTTAAAATAGAAAAAGAGACCAGCCACGCAGCTCTCTCATTTCAAAGTAGAAAGAAATCGATGACACATTTTGGTGTGTTCTATATTGATGACCAAAATCATCTCCCATGATCTAACCAATTTGCCCTCCAAAATGGTGTATCTCGTTTTATCCATCAATTTTAACAGCCTTGGCCTTTCTTGAACCAACAATATAGACTGACATGAAATATAAATACCGTGACTTAGATTTGAAATACATCGTAAGTGCCCCAGTTTCTCAACATAAAACATGGGAGAAAGAAACAATTGTATTTTAACCTTTTCTTGTCTTTGACTTGTTAATTTCTATTTTTTTTTTTTTTTTTTTTTTTGTTTTTTTTTTGTTTTTTTTTTTTTTTTGTTTTGTTTTGTTTTGTTTCTTGAAATTCCATGTTTTTAGTATATTGAACAAATGTCGGCCCAGTATACCAGGTTCGGTTGTTTCCCGTATTTCAAATCGTATTTGTGTCTGTACACTGCTGAGGAATTAAGATGCAACCATTGGACCTAATACAGGCCCATATCAGACGACAATATTATATATGAGCCTGCTCACGTCCTTTAACTGTTCCCGGTATGTGTGTATGTGTGATAGGGTCGCCTATATACTTTTATCATTATTACAAACCATCAATTAATATGAATTCTTATATTTTAATTCTTCGTAAAGATTGCAAATCTTTAGGCTGAAAGTCATTGATTACAACGAAAGACTGTCCCTCATGCTCATAGATTTATTGGTATGCGGGAATGTGGATAATTAATTGTAAGATGATGCTTTAGAATTTTGGATTGATCTAATACAGTTGCAGAATATTTCACTGGGATATACGTGAAGTGGATAGTTGTTTGTACATATTATATTTTGACTTCTTCACATGTTTGTGCTCCAAAGATGAACTATCGAATTTTGTGCGTAAAGGTAATATCAAATATGACGTACGTTACTCATTCTACATTGTTTAAGGACAGGTAAGATACCAAAAACCTTTGCATTTTGAGGTTTTGACGGTTTTTACAAGATGAATGTCCCTTCTTTAAGTTGTCAAAATGTCAAGCTTTAACTAAAGTGGAAATATAATAAAAGCGCCAAAATGCATGAGGCATGTGGACATCCGAACGTCCATGTGTCATTCTTTTGGTTTCCAGCCGCCAAACGGATTAATACCATGCGTCAATCATGCCTAACAGTCTGCCACGTGGCTACGGGTACAGTTACGCCCGGCTAAAAGTTAACAGCCAAACGCTTTTTTCGCGTTTTGCTGGTGTTTGGCTTGTGTTTGGAAACGTTTGAAAACGTTTGGAATGTGTTTGGAAAGTGTTTGGAATGTGTTTGGAAAGCGTTTGGAAAGCGTTTGGGGAAAATCTCAAACACTTTTACAAAACGTTCGAACACTTTCACAAAGCTACCGAACACTTCTCCGAACGAGCTCAAACACTTTCCAAACGCGTTGAACAATTACTCGAACGATTTCAAACACTTTCACAAACGCATTCAAACACTATGCACTTCAAACACTTCCATTTAAATGATGAGGAATCTCCAAACGTATTTTCAACAGGTCCAGCAATATATGATGTACCTACATGTAAATGTGCACTTATCCAGCATTAAAGGCTGTATATATTTATATAAAACATGATCCAAATAAGTTTAACCAAGTGTCTAATTCAACTAAAATTAATTAAAGACTTAATTCTTCATTTACGATGTCATGAATACTTCATCTTTCAAAAACTGTTTCGTAGTAAATCCATAGGCAATATCATGATCAGATCATGATTCATGATCTGATCATGATACTGCCTCTAAATTTACTCCGAAATAGTTCCTAATTTTCAATTAAAATATATACAGGCATAAACCAGTTGCAATTTGTCACGCAAACAAGAGAACAATGATGTAGCCTACAATATACACACATGCATTGTAAGTGATACATGTACAAACTGTTAGATAGAACTGATTGTTTTGAAAAAGAATAATTTCAACTTTATTGTGACGTATACATAGTAGAGCTTTTTGGCTTATCCATAAATGAAGGCATGCACATTTTGTTGGGATTTGTAGGTGCTGATACGCTTTTTAGACACTTGTTAAAAATATTCCTGTCATTAGAATTAGATTACTAGGTGTACATGTATATATATCACATACGTTTGGCGCAAAGTGTTAAGTGTTTGAAAGCGTTTGGAAAAGTGTTTGAAAACGTTCGGCTTTCACCAAACGCGTGCGGCAAAGTGTTTGAAAGCGTTTGGCAAAGTGTTTGTAAAGCGTTTGGAAAGTGTTTGCAAAGTGTTTGCTACGCGTTTGCAAAACGTTTGACTTTCACTGGAAGTGTTTGGGAAACGTTTTGGAAACGTTCGTGCGTTTGGCGTTTTTTAACTTGAACGGGAGCGTAACTGTAGCAACGGCCCATAGCAAAGGAATCACGACGGCACCGCGAAATCAGGCGGCATGCCAAAAGTATGTTTCTGGGTAGGGAAAAGATGCAAAGATGCAAACATATCATAGCCGTAGTGGTTTACTTTATAGCTAGCTTGCTTGTGGGCTTTGGTTCTAATGGAGGGAGATTTTAAATGTTCAAGAGGAGCGGGAATCGTCAGGAAATGTCCCTTCAAAGGCCGTGCCGCGATGGATACCCACAGTGATCCTGCGCACCAAAGACAGAAGTGGAAAAAGAAAACATAAAAACAAAAAAACACCCTGGCACTTTAACCAAAAATACCCACGTACATAATAATATTTTATCGAAAGCCAGGGATGCGGAAAAAAAAAACGTACACATAAACATATCGAAATAAGCATAAACGTCAACACAGGAGAAAACACAAAATAGCGATACAAAACTCAGGTTGGAGAGAGAAATGAAACTCATTGAAAAAATAGCTACAACATAATGACAAGGTAGCTAAGTAAAGTGTACAGACAGTTCTAACAAGCTAAGTACATCAAGTATACAGACAGGGGTAGTATGAAGAGGTAGGGGGCTGAGGAAAAAACCCGCCATCCATCCAGTGACCACGAGCGGCCGCAGGCCGCCCCACCGAAGCAAGACAACACAACTTTCGTTGCCAGGCTTGAGGTCACGGGGCCCGAAGGGCCGCCTCCATGACGTCACGCTTTGAAACCACATTGTCTCTGTCGCCGTTTGACAGGTCGCTGAAAAAAGGTTTTCCCTACTTCAAAGGCCCTTTTATTCATGTGATTGGCCAACTATTGCTGACAACCTCCTCAAATGTCAAGGGACGATGTTTACTACGTTTTGTACAAAAATCAGCTCAACTTGAGCAAAGACTATTGTTTCAGAGGCAAACGATCAACAGCAAAGACCTTTGAAGCTTGTTTTCTCAGAAAAGATAATAGGACGAGAACCCTACCTAAGAATGGTTATTCCAAGAAAACAGCTAGGCAAAATTTCATCCTGTTAACGCATTTTGATTCTGTAATGTCTGAACTGCAAAAAAGATATAGCGATTTTCAAAATTTTGCTTCGTTCTATTTTTATGAAATGAAAAAAATGAACATCCTGGAAATCATAAGGAAAATTGAAACGTCAAAATTTGAGGATGGATAACAGAAAAACTAAACCAATCATAAAAAATCGCAGGATCGTTTTTATTGCCAATATGTCAGGATTAAGACGCAAGTGTAATTATGATTTTATCACAAATAATTGGTGACTTATATCGACATATATGGTTGGATGCTATCGGTCAACTCTGAATTGTTTATTCAAAAATTAACCACCCAAATCCGGGACATATAAATTCTTTGGAGTATGACGATTGCACACATATATGATTTGTTATCATAACGCAAATATATTTTGAGCTAGGATTGATTAAAATGGGATTTATTTTTGGTGTCTTACCTGTCCTTAAGAGAATCCATGCCTTTTGATATCATTTGATTGATATCAACATAGTCTGAAAGTGTGCTGCTGCCGAATTGTGAACATGTAACATTAACATCGTGTTTTTCTTTTTTTTTATAACCAGTTTTTATATAGACCAATAAATATTTGAATGTGTTGAACAGAGGCTGCCCATTAAGAGGATTCAAGAATGATGTTATCCAAGAGAGATCACCTTCCATTTTTGCAAGTAGCAGAGTATAGACAACAACAGGGTATTTTGTTTTGCATGAATGCCATGTGGTGTTTTTCTGCTTTTCTACTTTTTTTTCTAAAACCAAAGATCATTTTTGTTTATTTTTTTTCACAACAGTCAGAGACAACAGCAGTAGCCCTACTGCACCTCGCATGCCTGCTACCTCTTCAGGCTTGGCTCCTACCCTTTCAACAGATCATGGTGATATGGTGACTTACACGATCAGCAGTGCAGGTAAAAATACTTCAATCTCTATTACAACTCTCTCTTTTGATTTGTCGTTTTACTCATACGTCTGGAATTTAAAATTTGTGAAGTGTTCGCCCATGAGCATTGGATACTCTGGGTAGATCGCAATACGAGGTATGGTTTGGGGAAGACACAGCTCATAGTACTCTTTATTTTTTTCCTGTTTCGAGTTATTGGAAGTATACCTTGCCTCTTGCTCATTATTACCGATTGTTTCACGTTTCTCCAAAAGTGGTCATAAACTAAGAATGGTATTTGATTTCATATACACTGTCCGTGTAAAGAAATCAAAATAAAAACTTCTGCATGTTCCCTCGCAGTAAACTCCTTACCTTTTCATCACAGAACCTAAATGCTCAAAAATCGCGAAACCAAGTTTCTAAAAAATTAATGAGATGATCTCAGCATAAAAAGACTTCATTTGGGTATTTTGGGCATGAACGCCTCAGAATCGTGCAAATATAGAATAGGAAAAAGGGATTGCTTGCCAGTGTATTAGATATTCTAGTTTTTCAAATTTATCAATGAGTGTACATTTTTCATAATGAAAATATAACTACTGATATGGAGTGACGATTGATGTGGCCCCTTCATAATTTGCACTTTTCAGAGTTTACTTTAAATTTTCAATACAATAAGTGCGTAAATGCGGATTAGACAAGGTAGCGTGCTGGTCAATGACAGACAATAACAAAGAAGACATCAAAAGAAAAACCCTATGAAGACAACCATCCTATATACACACATATATATATATATATATATATATATATATATATATATATATATATATATATATATATATATATATATTTGTGTGTGTGTGTGTGTGTGTGTAACACAAGGTGATAACAATGTAAACATGGCTTGACACTTTGCCCCTCACATTACTTGGGTTTCGGTCCACTCTACTCCTCGAATAATTCCTCACGAACCATAAATAGAGGGTTCCGTGAACAGCCCGTGCTCAGCTGACCTAATAGTACAGAAATACAAAGCGTGTTCACAAAATCAAAGTTTCAACTGAATACACCTGTGTTGAGCTTTAGCTGAGTGCATGACATTTGGAAATATATTACTTAGACGGACCACTGAACCTCCTAAAAACGCAGCCTTACTAGCAAGTCAGCTGAGCTAAACATTGCAGCGCCATCTTGTGACCAAATTAAGAACTAGATGACCCAAGGTGTGTGTAGTATCAAAGCAATTGGGTGAACGGTTTTGGAGAAAAGTTTTTTTTAAGATTTGCCCCCCAAAAAACTAAGAAATGCATAAAAAAAATCCAAAATCACTGAAGCGTAGCCATTTTTACAAAATTGGCAGAGACCCACCCGATGCGCATTGCCACCAAGTTTGAAGTCAATCTGGATGACGGTTTCAGAGAAGAAGTTAAAAATGTGAATTACCATTGGCATGATTAGAACGACTTACATAGTAATCATTAAGAAAAGTGCTTAGATCGACAAGTGCCTGAATCGACAAAAAATCGTTAAAAATCAGGAATCCACAGCAGTGCCACCAGGTAGGCCTTAAAACTTTGTTAGACCGCTTTACAAGGAACATATCCACAAGGTTTCGGCTTAATCGGAGGGACGATTCTGGAGAAGTCAAAAATAGCGAGAACACACAAAAAATCATACAAAATAGAAAAAAATGCGATGTCACCTGGTGGGCAAATTAAGAACTAGGCGTTCTTACTAGAGGCATAGAAACACTCCCAGGGACTCCCTTGGAGTGTTTCTTTCTCATATCAAAGCAATAGGGTGAGCGGTTTCGGAGAATATTTTTTAACATTTGCCCTAAAAAAGAACAAAAAATCATTGGAGCGTGACCAGTTAAACGAACTTGGTAGAGACCCACCAAGGGTACATTACCACCACGTTTGAAGTAAATCTGGCAGACGGTTTTAGAGAGAATCTCAAAAATGTAATTGTGAACGAACGGATGGACGACTCAGCCTCCTTAAAGTTGAGCCTGACTAGCAGGTCAGCTGAGCTACAAATATACTCTGAACACACCAAAACAGTCGCTGTCCGTTCCTGCATTGTATAAACAGGCGTCGGCATGCGTTGGTAGTATGACGGATTCAACGTGGTATTTTTTGATAGTGACATCTCATTTGCGGTAAAATATATAGATTTACTTGTCCATGGAGTGTAATCATTGATAGTTGTTTACGGCAAGTAAAACTGTTGAAATGCGGGAAAAAACGCAAGTCTTAACAAGTTTGCATTCCCCATAGGTGTAGGGACATGTTTGTTTACAAATGTCTTGAATGTTTGGTACCGTGGGAAAGAACAACTTCTCTTCTATTTTGTTATACCCTCCCCCGATTGGCTAAATTTGATGTGTGTTGATATTGAGCGCCGTATTATTCAGTTAAATTTACCGATAATATCCATATTTAGAAACTCATGCAAGGTTACGGGGTCATTGATCCAAATGTGGTACTTAGGCCTGTCGATGAGAACCCAAAAGTACTCCCATTTCTGATAACTGCCCAACAATGTATTGAAACCAAAAAACATCGATGCTGTTCTCCGATGAACTTTCCAAAAAGGGCATATAAATGGGACGCAGCAAGTTTATTTTGCCGTCCAGTATTACATCTTGACGGAAAAACACCGCGCACAATCTGCTCTAATGAGGTAAGAGGCATAGTGGTTTTTTTTTTTTTTTTTTTTTTTTTTTGCACATGCTACGCAACCTTAATCCCGTGGGGGTTTTTTTCGCTAATTTACCATCCCTAGTGCTCCAAAGTTGCATTTTGATACCTTGCAATTGCAAACGGATGTAATGAAATGAAGATACAAACTTTATTGTCAATGCATATAAATCTTAAGCAGTCGGTTGCTATTTCCCCATGTCAATTTATGGAAGGAAAATAACGGTCACCATAAGTGACCCCAGACTGTGGGCAGTCGGCCAATAAGAGGACTGGCAGCTTCACCAAATGTAGTACCATCTCCAAACACTGCCATTGTCACTGATAGAAATGGCACACTCCATTACAGGTCGTCCACCTGTTATATGCATTCTCTCTACAGTTAACTGGGGCAATGTATACCAACCCTGTCTTAGTTTTTCAAGACAATTCTCCTCTTTGTTACAAACATAAGTGCAAAGTCCATGAAAACTTACATGTACAAGTGGGGCCTACGTGTGTTTGGTCAAGTACCGTTCTGGCTGAAATAAATTGTTAGTGAGGATTTTTCAGTTTTCAATCTTCTTCTAGAAATAACCAATTCCAAATGTTCCCGTGGATTGATCTCAACTTTCCATTTGACACCGTTTGCATGTTAAAGCAACAGAACAGTAAGAGGCTCAAAATATTTTTCCTTGAACAGGCCGTATTCAATCTTCACAGAGGCAACAGACCTGTCGGGCAGAGCAAACAATATAGATTTTTTTTTTGGATCAGAGTCAGAAGCAGACTACAATTTCATGTGTCACGCCCATATGCCAAACTTTTTCGAGCATCTTAGTGGCATCTTCTACACGCATGCCCTTATTTACCTTTATCCCAAAATAAACTCACGATGAAATATGCAATTAATAATTAACCAAACAACAAAATTCCTTAAATCATCGGTTTTATACAGAAAGAAGATTGTTTGAAAGTAATAATTCATACAATCCTTTAAACAGAGTAATTCCATGTACATTTCATGAAAAAATGAAAGAAATTTATTCCCGATTTTTGCCAGCTAGTCTGTTTCCTTTTGTATAATCGCAGGGCATTGGCCGCCTTCCACTATGCGGGAAAATGAACGTTTCCCAGGAGAGATTCAACAATTTTAAGACCCCAGTAATACAGAGGCAACAAGTCGTAATACTGTGCATGGAAAGCCCTTGCATCAACCCACTTACACTAAGTTTAATTTTGTTACATAAAATAGTCAATATCCAATTTTCAGTTTAAAAACTTGCATCTTGCTTTATCATTTTGCTCCAAATAATAAGCATATGCACCGTTTTATCATGTTTTACTGATTGGTAAAATTAAACAAATATCATTAAGTCTTTTGTCTCTGGAAGGTCAAAAAGAAGCAAGTTATGCCCAATCAGCGGTGGCGTCTGCTTTCTCTGACTCTAGTCTCCCGCACTTATTAATTTAAACCACTAGTTCGTACTTTCTACATTTTTGTTTTGATTCGATAAGACATATACCGCTTGAAAAGTATTTCTGTTTGGCTTTTCTTAGGAAATTAACAATGTTATTTCTCATCTTCCTGACAATACGTTGTGCTTTAAATGCTCTTGTTTCATTCAGTCATACCTTGTGCTTTATCATACATACATACATACATACGTACGTACGTACGTACGTGCATGCATACATACATACATACATACATACATACATACATACATACATACACTAAATAACAACATGAAAAAATTACGATCCTGAACTTCAAAATTTATATACCACCTTAGATGACATTTCCCCTTCCTTCTCTGATTTAGTTAACACAGATAAATTGGAATTTATAATGAATTTAGACGATAGGGATAAAATTGTTTCTGTGATGACTTTTATCTTGGCTGTTGTTGACAAAAGGGGAGCATTTTAGTTTTCTTTTTTTAACTGGTAATTCTTTACGCCTTATGTTACTTGTCAAAATGCAAGTTTTGATTGTGATATTGAGTATTAATTTTGTGTTTGATGTTTTGTTTATTTGAGCTTGTATTGTGCTTCTGCATGTAAAGCAAAATATTGCAAATGTAATTGTGATGCAGCTAATAAAGTTCCTTTCATTTCATTTCATTCATACATGCATACATACATACATACATACATACATACATACATACATACATACATTACATTACATACATACTTTCACCAAAGAAGAAAGTTTTCGCACTGCTTGCATGCGATATCGTAAGAGTGACAAGCAACAAGAAAGCTTCTGTTGTCTCACTTGTCCGTTCTTGCTTCATTTTCTTAGCTTGCAACGACACATCTTTGTTAGTAATGTGCACGTAATCTATTTAATTCACATTACAGAAAATACCACTGTTATGAGTGGCTCCATGCGTATAACAGCAAGTGCCTTCCGCAAAACATCTAAGGCTTACGGATGTTTTCACGAAATGCCAGCATTTACGGTTACTGTCTTTCGTGAAAATGTCCCTTGAGTCTATAATTACTACAATACCTACTGTGATCATGGTAAAGTTTTTGGTGAATGCATTGATACGATCTGGAAAAATATTATTGATAAAGCAGGCCTTACGACCGGTTTACCTACATTTTAAGCGCGAATAATATTTCGCTCCTAGTTCATGATCAATGCCATTCTTCACCAAAGAAGATGATTTTCACACAATAATTAAACTATTCTAGTCTTAGGTCTTTTCACTTTTCAAAGTGGACGCTGACCCAAACTTGGTAGTGTCTAAAAAACATGACAGACTTTAACCGTGCTCTCCAGTATATGCGCTGTGGCATCCCGCATCATACCGATCATCCCTATACATTGAAAGATAGATCAGTGTTCAATATTATGCCATGCACATCACAGGGCAAAGTATGCATCGAGAGCAAGCATTTAAAACTTCATTTTACCTAACAGTTAATTTGGTTTTAATCTGTTTTTGTCTATTCGATATTAATGACAAATGGTATGAGCTTCAGGTGATTACAAGGCCTCTCCTTGTTCATTCATACATTGATAATCAGAGACATATTCACATCACTCCCTGCATAGTGTGACCGTTGGTGGGCATGTTAGTGTAAATCGTAAAGACATTTCACATGTATAAGATTAGCCAACTTTAAAACACAATCAACTGGCATTTATATAATTATATATCTATATATGATTCACGCTTGATACATGAGCGTATATCACTTGTCCTATCATGATTTTTAAGTAATCGTTTGAATTCATATTAAAACTTCGTTTTCCTGTTTTAATGCAAAAATTCGTTTTGCTTGACGACACAACATACACCAAAATCTATTGGACATTCAATTTCAATATTTTTGCTGATTTTGACAGATGTACATCAAAGCTATCGAAATTTCAATTCGGAACGCAAAAAATAAATATACGAACATGACAAAAAAATGAATATTACATACCACATGGATCTTTCTGGTTTTTTATTCATACAAAAAGACAATAGCACCCGTCAATCATACAAGCTGTGCACCACGTGACGGCCGTAAGCGAACGGACACCGATGCCTCAAGCTTTGACAAATCACTGATGCGCAGAGTCCTACTTTGTGTGGGTAGCAGTTGGCCTGATCATGATCTGGCGATGTGAGAGTGTTAGCCAATATCCAGGGCCAATACAGATTATGAACTGCTCATCAATGGCCAACAAAACAGTTTTTTTTTATTATTTATTTATTTTTTATTTATTTATTTATTTATTTATTTATTTATTTATTTATTTATTTATTTATTTATTCATTTATTTATTTATTTATTTTTAAATTTATGAAGACATTTACACGATGTGGTCATTTCCGCTTTGATTTTTCTGAATTAACTACCTAAATAGATAAACAAATAACTATAAAGTCGTTCGAAGAAAATGCGTCACGCAAAGTTTTTTGTTTACGTTTATGACTGAAACCATTACTCACAGTGGTCCGTACGTTAGAGGTCCTATTGATTGATAGGGTCTAACTTTCCATAAAATTTTGGTTCAAATGTCTTAGAAATAATATCCGGTGTTTTACACATATAACACCATTTTGAATGATGATTTTAATGCGTTTAAAATGAGCGTCCTCGGTAAGCCAAAAGTGCAGGCTTTCCTTCAGATCGTGGCCACTGGCGCGAAACTTGCTGATGTCACAAACGCACATATTCTCTCAGCCAGTGTGCGATAGCCCACAGAACTCCACTAGCATGATTAGTGCTAAATATGGCAAGGAGAACTTCAGCAGTGATAGTAAGCATCATACAATTTGAATTTATTCCTCACATCTTATGACGAAGATAAACAAGATTGAAGAGACAGGGCAATTGCAACAGAAGAGCAGAAAATCAAGCCGTACCAACAAACGACCATCCGTTTGACCGAAAAAAGAGTGGCCGTTTTAAAAAACTAGAAACATCTTGCAAGTAAATCGGAAAGCTCGCCAACCTGTGTGCCGTTATTTGCTCCGATATTTTGCAGTAAAGTCACCTCAAACACAGCATTTCATTTCAACTTGTCTGGAAGGCAGACTTGGGCCGGGGAAACAGCATAGCGGCATAGCCATGGTTGTTCGGTGATCGTTATCGTAATGTTTCGATAGGTACCAGTTGTACGTTCTCCGAGTTTATTGGGCAAACGATCGTTAACATCTTTTGAAAACAAGACTTTCCATCTTAATTTTAATCTGCCCGGTCGTGTCTGAAGCAGTTATCACGGTCAGCTTCAAACTCAAAATGCGATACGATACCTTAGCTGGCAAGTCCTGCGCGTGTTGCTGAGCGCCGTTTTGAACATGACGCAAGACATTGTGAGACAGCCAAAGTAACATTTGATTTTGATGTCGCGGTCATGTGTTTTCAGCACTGTAAATGTGCATTGATAAAAATAACGAGGTGAACATAAGCAAATGTACCCACGTTTACACATAATCATAGCCAATCTCAAAATGCTTGGCACGTGGTCTCACGCTGTTTGTTGAAAATCGTTGTTTATTCATGGCCCGGCTTGCGCACACATTGTAATGTCTTGGGTAAATTAAACCTTTGCTAGCTTTTTTCCGCTTTCTGAGAATACTTTATTTTAAAAAGTAGATTCTGGTATGATAACTTTTGAAAACTGGGTCGGAAGGTTTTATTTTACAGAAATGCATGTTTCCGTTTTGTTTTACCGATTCCGTGACTCCGTCCATGATCATGGAATCTGGACTTCTCTATTCAGTTGAACATCGCAATTCCCAAAACTAACAGAATCCGGCAAAGTTTTCCATTTTGCTGATTGTACACTTTAGTTGATTATTTGGCATTTTGTACCCCCACTTCCTGCACATGTGTACCGACGGTTAGGTTGCTATGGATTAAGTCCTGGGAAGCGCGAAGGCTCTACCTCCACATGACGTCAGAGGGCAAAACCAGTGGTCCAAGTGGTCTTTGATGCCTCACAAGACTATGATGTCGCTACTCCAAAGGCTATAAATCTCATCTCAATATGATTGTTTGAGTACCCATGAGAATGCTCGGACTCATGTAATGTTTCTAGAACAATTAGGTTTAACCTAATTTGGCCAAGTTTTAGAGCTCCACAGTCAATTAATTGCATTCAAAACATTTTTAAGGTTATTTCGGGAGAACGTCTCAGCGAAGAGGAATGGAATGAAAGGATTTCTTTTGTAAAGGTCTTAACCAAAAACATTTCCAGCGATTATTATTTGATTGCACTGTGTTTTTTTTTTTGTGGTTTTTTTTTTTTTTCTTTTTTGTTGTTGTTTTTTTTTTTTTTTTGTTTTTTTTTTTGTTTTTTCTTTTTTTTCCTTTTTTTTTTTTTGGTTTGTTTGTTTGTTTTTTTTTTTTTTTTGGGGGGGGGGGGTTCTGTGGCCCAAAGTAATTAATTAAAAATGCATTTCATAGTTTGAAAATTCTATTACAAAATGCAGTGAATCCGTATTTGATAAATGGATTCCTGCTTGACAGTTTAATTAAAACATCCAACAACCAGAAGAAATTGTTCAGTTTAACATTAGTGTCCTCCTGACAACTCTTCCCTTTTTACTTGTCATTGATACAAATTTCCGTCTGTCTAGGCGCTAAAATTGCTCACAGACCTGGATTTTTTTCTTTTAAGCAGTATACATTTTCCGTGTTACAGATAACCATAGGCCCTTAAACCCAAATACATGAAGTTATTAAGTTAGGTTTAAGCTTATCTTCAAAGTTAAATTTATTTCGTGAGCTTCAGTTGACTCAAAACGTCATTTAGATTAAGTACTTACGAGGCACATTTTCATGCCAATATCAAAGATATAACCTGAATATTTTGTTTCTGTCTTCCAGTATTTTTTTCATGTTAAATGTCCTGGTGACAACAGGAAGTACGTCACTGATATGAGAAAATTAATAAATACAGTCCCCAAGTATTTTTCAATGTCTTGTTCAGACAGGTAGTCTTGCCATATTGAAGCTTCACAATTAAATGGGCCGGGCTATATAAAACCTGGTTTCGGCGGGACGTAAAGGTAACCAGTAACAAGAACGAAAAGTCGATTCATTTATTAAAAAAGTTAATTTAGACGCAAAGCCGATGTCATAACCTTACTTGAACAGGAATAAGATTTTAATGTTATCACTAGGCTCATACATGGCATCTTGTTTATCCATGCAGATATCTTTTTGTTTTTGTAGTACCAACCCCATAATAACATCAACACATGCGTATTGCAACTGTAAAGCAGTAAGTAAACTTGAAGGATCATCATAGAGCTTTACGTTATATGAAAGGCCCGCCCTGTTAACCTAAAACCAGCCAAACCTTGTCTGCCTGAACATTGTATTCATGCGACTAACACGTAGGTCTATAATAAACCAGTTTGTGTCAGAAACTGCAAGATTTAGCAGAACTTTTACGCAGCTCCATCAGAGATCGTAATGCAACTTTTGCAATACTTACAGTCATGGATTTTGAAATTTACAGTTTGCTTCGTAACTACAATGTTTTAGCACAGACCGACAACTATTGAGTCTGACGTGACCCAGTTAACTTACGCAATGCACAACTCGTCCATACACTTTGTCTAAGCCAGTACATCTATACTATAACACATTTTTACCCAGTCCCCAGCCTAAAAAAAGACCATTTAGGATCACATCAGTGTCCTGTCCTTTGTAGATATCTCCAGGCTTACTGGTAAATAATTTTATTGTTACATCTGGTGCGTAATGTGTGGGGAATTGCTTAAGTTTTTGCCTGCACAGGAGGATTAATTTGGCAAAATTTTCTTTTGAATGCACTAAATGTACATTTGATTTCGTGTAATTGCACATGGATAGAATGAAATGAAGATTCAAATTTTATTTAGCAATGCATACAAATCTTGAGCAGTCGGTGCTTCCCATATCAATTTATGGAAGGACAATAAGGCTCACGACACGTGACCACAGACTGTGGGTAGTCGGTCATGAACGGGACAGGCCGCATCACCTATGACCCAATGTGGCACCATCTCCAAACATTTACCATTGTCGCTGATAGAAATAGCACACCATATTATTATTGGTCTTGTGCATGTTATACGCATTTTCTCTACAGCTCAGGGGCACTGTATATCTACACTTTATTAATTTTCCAAGACAAGCTGCTGGTTTGTTTCAAACTTACCGTAAATGCTAAGTCCATGAAAACTTACATGTACAAAAGGGGCCTTCGTGTTTTCAATTTTCTTTTAGAAATACCTAATTTCAAATGTTCTCGTCCATTCATCTCATCTTTCCGTTTGACTCCCTTTGCATTTTAAATCATGTGAGAGACCATTGATAAGCAAGAGAAACAGCAAGAAGCTCGAAACGTTTTTCTGGTTCAAGCCATTTTTAATCTTCACAGAAGCACCAGACCTGTCGTACAGAACAAACATCCGTCTGTATTTTATTTGATCAGATCACAATTCCGTGTGCCACGCCCATATGCCAAACCATTTCGAACATCTCTGTGGCCTTTTGGACACTCATCCCCACATTTACCTTTATCCTAAAATAAACCCATCATGATTATGCAGTAACTGATTAACCAAACAAATAAATTTGTAAAATCCTGGGTTCTATGCTAGGGGAAGATTATTTGAAGGAATTACGTCATACAGTCTTTAAACAAAGTAATTTCATATCGTTCAGGAAAATCATTAAAGGAATACGCGCCGGCTTTTGCCAGCTAGACCTGTTTCAGTGTCATTAGACCCCATAGTTGTACCTTAATTCAAACATCCCAAGCTGAGGCATTAAGGAATCATGTTCATGTGATGTTCCTTTATTGATAGGCCCTCTTATAGCCTTAATGTAGTCCGCATTTACATAAGTAAACTTATCACTCTTATGACTAGGCCCATCAAAAACAAGCCATACCTCAATTAAGTATTATTACAAGGAAACCCGACATTTATGTATATCACTTCGTCTTTCAACACACCCAACTTTATAACAAGGTAAAATACAACTGAAAAAATTAAACGCAACACTGATATGTGCCGCAGAAGAGTCTATCAATTCCGCCATAGCTACAACTGGTCAGGCTACCACTGTGGTGTTTCAGTATTAAAACTAGGCCTGGATGGCCATTATGATCTCTCTATGTCACACTGCTAATCCAATGACTGTTAATGTCTAAACCTATACATTAATTAGTGTAATAAAACGTTCCATTAATAATTTTAAAACTTAAATACTTCAACATGAACCCAAATGAATTTATAAATGTGTCGTCAGCCGGAAACCATCAAGTATGTTGCGCAACTTTAAAACCCTGGATATGCAGAAAGTGGTGGTTTGATTGTGACCTTTTAGAGTAATTATTCATGTGTGTGTTTTCTCTTTTAATTAAACTCTTAGAGGCACAGCGTGTCAATCTAAGCAAAAGAACAGTCCTATGTAGCTTTATGCTTACTTTAATGTATGAAAAAAAATACAGTTTGGATTCAAAGGTGAGCTCATATGTCTGATGCTCTCTGCGGCTGTGACCCAGCTCGAAGCATTATCCCAAACTATAGGTATTTACAACTTCACCAACTTCGCACAGGATAAGTGGACATGCAGATATCACAATTTGGGAAAAAATATTATCAATTGAAATGAATTATTCATAAGACTTGAATTTATGCAATATAGGGCTATGGAAAGGCCTTTTTGTCACATTATAAAATAGCTATCTTTCGTTCAATCAAAGCTGTATGAAGATCACATCTTTCGTGTTACTTACTGCTTAATTCATTTTAAAGTATTTTGGTAAAGATGGAGGTTTGACGTGAGCCATGTCTGATTCTAAACTTAGCATGTTGCCTCTCTGGTAAGAGAGAGAGACCTTGCAGCCGCTGCCTGACATAATTCTGGGCTTACATTTTAAAAACCTTTAGTTTTTAACATTAATTTTATTATTAAGGTTTTTACATGATTTATGAGAATGGAAGAAGAGACCGGCCATGCAGCTCTTTCATTTCAAAAAGGAAAGAAAACAATGACACATTTTGATTTTGCTCTGTATTGATATCTAAACTTTTTTACCTGTCATTTAGACAATTTGCCATTTAAAATGGGGTGTCTTCTTTTATCGATCAATTGAAGAGCCTTGGCCTTTCCTGAACCAACAATACAGTCTAACATAAAATATAAAGTGCATTTTAACCTTTCATTACTTTTTCTTGTTTATGCTTATCATTGGTTTCTTCACAGTTCCATGTGTTTGGCATAAATATACCAGGTTCGATTATCAACTATATAAAGAGACGCATTTTCTATCTGAATACTGCTGTTGTATACGGAATAAAGATACAATTATACACCGTACGGGCCCGTATCACAGGTAAAAATTATGTATGTATGGATCATTGTACCTTTTTGCAAGTCGCAAAATAAAGACAGCAACAGACGATTATATTTTGCATGAATGCTATGTGCCATTTTTCTGATTTTTCACTTTTTCCTAAAAGCAAAGATTGTTCTGTTTATTTTCTGTCCCAACAGGCATAGACACCAGTAATAGCCTTAGTGAAACTCGAATACCTACTACCCCTCCAAGTGTGGCTCCTACCCTTTCAACAGACCATGGAAACAAGGCGACTTACACAATCAGCAATGCAGGTAAAAAATGTTCAAATCCCAATTACTACTCTATTGATTTGTCATTTTACTCATATGTTTGAATTTAAAATCATTAAAGTGTTCGTCCATGAACAGTGGAGAAACTCTTGCTAGATCGCAAATACGAGATATGGTAAGCGGAAGACACTGCCCATAGTACTCTTAATTTTTGACCTGTTTCGAGTCATTGGAAGCAAACCTTGCCTCTTGCTCATCATTACCGATTGTTTCACTTTTCTCCAAAAGTGGTCCTAACTGAGAGTGGTATTTGATTTCATATATACATTGTCCGTGTAAAGAAATCAAAATAAAAACTTCTGCATGTTCCTTCACAACAAACTCCTTAACTTTTCATCATGGAACCTGAATGCTCAACAATCACGAAACCAAGTTTCTACAAAATTAAATAAGATGGTCTCGGCATAAAAAGACCGCATTGGGTATTTTAAGCATTAATGTCTCAGAATCGTGAAAATATAAACTAGCAGAAACGGTTTGCTTGCCAGGTGTGTGCCCTTAAAAGTATCAGGTATAAACTATAGTATCAGGGTATTAAATTTCCTAGTTTTTTCAAATTTTCCAATGAGTGTACATTTTTCATAAATAAAATATAACTACTAAAATGGAGTAAGGATTGATGTGGTCCCTTAATTTGTACTTTTTAGAGTTTAGTTAAAATTTTCAATAAAATAAGTGGGTAATTACGTATTAGACAAGGTAGATTGCTGGTCAATAACAGACAACATCAAAGTAAACATCAAAAGAAAAAACTTATGAAGACAACCATCCTATACATATATATATATATCTATGTGTGTGCACGTGTGTATGTGTGTGTGTGTGTATTTATGTATAACACAAGGTGATAACAATGGCAGAACGGCTAAACACTTTTCCCACCACATTACTTGGGTTTCAGTCCACTCTACTCCTCGAATAAATTCTTCATGACCAATAACTGGAGGGCTGCGTGAACAGTCCGTGCTCAGCTGACCTAAGTGTGTTCAGAAAATCAAGGTTTCAACTGAATATACCTGTGTTGAGCTTTAGCTGACTGTGCATGACATTTGGAAGTGTTTCTAAGTCGGACCACTGAGCCTCTTAAAAGCGAAGCGTGACTAGCAAGTCAGCTGTGCCAAAAATTGCAGCACCATCTGGTGACCAAATTAAGAACTAGGAGACTCAAGGAGTGTATTTGTGTGGTGTCAAAGGAATTGGAAGAGCGGTTTTATAGAAGAGTTTCTTTCAAGATTTGCCAAAAAAGGGAACTTAAAGTTCATAAAAAAATCCAATAATCGCTGAGGCGTAGCCAATTGTACCAAATTGGTAGAAACCTACCCACGGTACATTGGCACCAAGTTTGATGTCAATCTGGATGACGGTTTCACAGATGAAGTTGAAAATGTGAATTACCATTAGAACGCCCATTCTCACATAGCAGTCAGTACGAAAGGTGCATTTATCGATAAGCACCTGATAAGAAAAAATCGCTAAAAAATCAGGAATCCACAGCAGTGCCACGAAGTGAACAATTTGGCTTGACCCTTTACAAAGAAAATATCCACCAAGTTTCAGCTTACTCTGCGTGCCAAGTTCTGGAGCAGAAATCGAATATGGCGAAAACACACAAAAACATACAAAAAGGAAAAAAAAAAAAGAAGCCACCTCGTGAACAAAGTAAGAACTAGGCGTCCGTATTTGACATTTGGAAGCATTTCGAAGACGGACGACTTTGCCTCCTAAAAGCGCCACCTGACTAGCAAGTCAGCTGAGCTAACAATTGCAGCGCCATTTGGTGATCATATTAAGAACTAGGAGACCCAAAGAGTTTTCTTCAGTGATTTCAAAGCAACTGGGTATGCGGTTTTGGAGAAAAAGATTTTTTGAAGATTTCCACACACAAAGAATTAAAAAATTCTATAATTGAAAACTCATTGAAGCGTGGCTATTGGAACAAAATTGGTAGATATCCACCCAAGGTACACAACTACCAAGTTTGGAGTGAATTTGGTTGACGGTTCCAGAGAAGTTGAAAATGACAGTTACCATTAGAGTGTGCCCATTGACTTACACAGTAATCAATAGGAAAGGTGCACTTACCGATAAGTGTCTGAATTGAAAATAAAAATCGTTCAAAATCAGGAATCCACAGCAGTGCCACCTAGTGAACAACTTTGTTGTACCGTTTCACAAGGAACATATCCACAAAGTTTTAGCTTAATCTGAGTGACGGTTCTGGCTTGTCAAGTTATTGAAGGAAAAAAAGGGCCACGATAAGAGACCACAGACTGTGGGCAGTCGGCCATGAGGAGGACAGGCAGCATCAAGTATGACCAAATGTAGTACCATCTCCAAACATTGCCATTGTCACCGATAGAAATGGCACTCTCCATTACGGGTCTTGCGCCTGTTATATGAATTCTCTCTACAGCTAACTGGGGCAATGTAAACCAACACTTTCTTAGATTTCCAACACAAGTCTCCGTTTTGTTACAAACTTACAAACCGCAAAAGCAAAGTCCATCAAAAGTAGCATGCACAAGTGGGCCCTACGTGTTTGTGGCCAAGTACCGTTCTGACTGAAATAAATTGTCATAGGATTTTTCAGTTTTTAATTTTCTTCTTGAAATAACCAATTCCATTGCTCGAGGATTGGTCTCAACTTTCCATTGGACCTCAGTTGCATGTTAAATCATGTACAAGGCCAGTAATAAGCAACAGAACAGTAAGAGGTTCAAAAAATTTTCTGAAACAGGCCACATTCTATCTTCACAGAGGCAGCAGACCTATCATCCAGAGCAAATAACCGTCTGTATTCTATTGTATCCGAGTCAAAAGCAAATCGCAATTTCATATGCCACCCCATATGCCAAACCATTTCGAACATCTAGGTGGCCTCTTCTACACTTATGCCCTTCTTTACCTTTATCCCAAGATAAACTCCTCATTAATTATACAATAGCTGATTAACGAAGCAACTAAATTTCTAAAATAATGGGTTGTATGCAGAGAGATTATTTGAAAGTAATATTTCATACAACAGTTTAAACAAAGTAGTTTCACATACCTTTCATGAAGAGCATAAAAGAAATTTTGCCCGATTTTGCCAGCTAGTCTGTCTCCTTTCGTCTAATCCCAGCGCATTGGCCGCCTTCCACCTTGCGGAAAAATGATCTTTTCCCAGGAGAGATACAATATTGAAGCACCAGTAATACAGAGGCAACAAGTCGTAATACTGTACATGGAAGCCCTCGAATCAACCCACTGATTATATGTTTAAATTTGTTACATGAAATAGTCAATACCCAATTTTCAGTATAAAAACTTATACCTTGCTTTATCGCTTTGCTGCAAAGAATAAGCGTATGCACCGTTTTATAATGCTTTACTAATTGATCAAAATTAAAAAAATATTCAGTAAGTCTTTTGTCTCTGGAAGGTCCAACAGAAGCAACTTATGCTCAATCAACGGTGGCATTTGCTTTCTCTGACTCAGTCTTCCGCACTCATTAATTTAAACCACTATTTCGTACTTACTATAAATTTACTATATTTGATACGATATATAACGTTTAAAAAGTATTAAAGTTGGGCTGTTCTCAGTAAATTAACAATGTTATTTCTTATCTTCCTGACAATACGGTATGCAGTAAATGCTCTTGTTTCATTCAGTCATAGCTTGTGCTTTATCATACATACATACATACATACATACATACATACATACATACATACATACATACATATATACATACATACATACATTTGAATCTGTACGATAAATTTAGAGTGACAAGCAACGAGAAAGCTTCTGTTGTCTCACTTTCCGTTCCTTACTTGTTTTATTTTCTTCGCTTGGAACGACACATCTTTGTTAATAATGTGCATGTTATTAATTTAATTCCCATTATAGAAAATACCAGTTTCAAGAGTGGCTCCAAGCGTATGACATCAAGTGCCTTCCGCAAAACAAGTAAGGTTTACGGATGTTGTCACGAAATACCAGCATTTTCGGTTGCTGTGTTTCGTGAAAATGTTCCTAGAGTCTACAATTACTACCACACGTACTGTGATCACGTTAAAGTTTCTCGGCGAATACAATGATACGATCTGGAAAAATATTATTTATGAAGCAGGCCGTCCGATCGACTTACCTACATTTTAAATGCGAATGATATTTCGCTCTCACATGGTGAATACCATTCTCCATCAAAGAAGAAATTTCCACACGATAAGTTAACTATACTAGTTCTAAGTCTTTTCAGTTTTCAAAGTGGACGTTGTCGCAAACTTGGCAGTGTCTCAACTCATCTTCACTTGGGATTTTACAGTTTTTATATTTTAAGGGAAAAATTATGTATGTATGGGCTTACCAGGCTTAAGAAAGTTTGCGTAATTTCTTTTACTAACAGAAAAGAAACAAACAACAAACATACCACAGGGATATCCTATCCTTTGAGTACAGTATAACTGTATGTGCCATTGTTACAAATTGTGAAAAACTTCACATGAGTCTCAGTGGGTCCTTTGTGTTAGGCTTAATGATGGATCTATGGAGCTTAATTGTTTGATAGACAGAGAAAGTGTCAGCAACCTCACTCAACAGGAGCACCAGTGCTCAGAGACACCTGGCATGTTCGTTGAGGCACTGCAGCCTAACTGCTTGGCTGAGTGAGCTTATTATGTGTTACAGGCCACTGAACAATGGATTAATTAGTCTTTGATTCCAGCTTAACATGCACGGCATTGTTCAGGCATTACAACTTGGAACATAACAAGTTGCAAAAAGTGCATTGATAAATTGTGTCCGCAATAGACAGGTTTTTTTGCATTTGGTACCCCCAATAGTGTCCGCAATACACAATAGGCAGGTGTCCTCTGGAGACAGGTATCACCAATAAGAAAATGACTTAAAAATATTCGGTTCTGGCTAAAATTGTCCGCATTAAGCAGGTGTCCGCAGTAGACAGGTGTCCACAAGGACATGTTTTACTGTACATATGATTCACGCTTTACACATGAGCGTATATCACTTGTCCAATCATCTTCTGTACGTTATCCCTTGAATTCATATGAAAACTTCATTTACCTGTTTTCACGCCAGGATTCATCGTGTTTAATGACACAAGATAGGCCAAAAACTATTGGTAATTCAATTTTAAGATATTTGCTGATTTTGACAGATGTACATCGAAGCTATCGACTGGCGAAATTTCAATTCGGAACGCAAAAAAAATAAATATAAGAAAATGGCGAAAAAACATTCGAATATGAAATACCACATGGGCCTTTATGGTTGCCTATTCATACAAGAAGACAATAGCACCCGTCAATCATGCAAGCTGTGCACCACGTGACGGCCGTCAGCGAACGGACGCAGATGTCTCAAGCTTTGACAGATCACTCATAAAGACAGTTCTTATCTGTTAGATTAGCCAACTTTAAAACAAAATCAATTGGCATATATATAATTACATATATGTGATTCACGCTTGATACATAAACGTATATCACTTGTCCTATCATGTTTTGTACGTTATTTCTTGAATTCATATGAAAACTTCATTTTCCTGTTCTCACGCCAGAATTCATTTTGTTTAACGACATGATATAGACTTAAAACTACATGTATTGACATTCAATTTTAAGATTTTTGCTGAATTTGACAGATGTACATCGAAGCTATCGACTGGCGAAATTTCAATTCGGAATGCAAAAAATAAATATAAGAATATGACGAAAAAACATTTGAATATTACATGGCACCTGGGTCTTTCTGGTTGCCTATCCATGCAAAAATACAATAGCATCCGTCAATCGTACAAGCTGCGCACCACGTGACGGGAGTTAGCGAACGCACGCCGATGCCTCAAGCTTTGACAGATCACTGATGCGCAGAGTACTGATTTGTGTTGGTGCGCTTGGTCTGACCAAGGTCGGACGATGTGAGAGTGTTAGCCAATATCCCTGGCAAATATGGATTATGAACTGTTTCTCAATGGCCAACAAAACCGGTTTGTTGTTGTTGTTGTTGTTGTTGTTGTTGTTGTTGTTGTTGTTGTTGTTGTTTGATTTTTGTTATTGTTTTTTTTGTTTTTGTTTTTTTCCTTAAAATTATGAAGACATTGAGACAATGTGGTCATTTACGCTTTGATTTTTTTTCAGGGAATTGACTAACAAACTAACTGTAAAGTCGTTAGAAGAAACGCGTCACGCAACGTGTTTGTTTGCATTTATGACTGAAACCATTACTCACAGCGGTCCGTACGTTAAAGGTCCTTTTAATCGATAGGGTCTAATTTTATGAAATTCTGGTTCAAATGCCTTAGAAATAATATCCAATGATTTTACACATATATCATAATTTAAAACGATGATTCTAACGCATTTGAAATGAGCCTTCTTGGCCAGCCAAAAGCGCAGGCTTTCCTTCAGATCGTGGCCACTGGCGCGACACTTGCTGATGTCACAAACGTAACCATTCTCTCAGCCAGCGTGCGATAGCCCACAGAACTCCATTAGGATGATTAGTGCTAAATATGGCAAGACAGGAGAACTTCAGCAGTAACAGTAAGCATCATGATTATAATGGTAATCTGAATTTATTCTTCACCTTTTCTGACAAAGATGAACAAGATTGTGTAGACAGAGGGATTGTGACAGAAGACCAGACAATCAAACTGTTGCAACAAACGACCATCCGTTTAACCGAAAAAAGAGTGGTCGTTCTAATAAACTACAAACGTGTTGAAACTAAATAGAAAAGCTCACCAGCCTGTGCCGTTATTCGCCCGGTATCTTGCAGTAAAGTCAGCTCAAACACAGCTTTTTATTTCATCTTGTCTTGAGGGTAAACTTGGGCAGGGGAAGCAGCATAGTGGCGTAGCCACGGCTGTTCGGTGATCGTTGTCGTAATGGAACGATAGGTTCCACTTGTACGTTTTCCGAGTTACCTGGACAAAGTTCGTTAAAATGTTTTTAAACCAAGACTTGCTAACTTAAATTTAATCTCCCGGGTCGTGTCGGAAGCAGTTATCATCGTCAGTTACAAATCCAAAATACAATACGATAACTTAGCTGGCAAGTCATGCGCGTGTTGGTGAGCGCCATTTTGAACATGACGCAATACATTGTGAGACAGCCAAAGTAACATTTGATTCTGATATCAAACTGAATCGCGGCCATGTGTTTGCAGCACTGTTAATGTAAATTGATAAAAATAACGAGGTAAGCTGAACATGATCAAATGTTCCCAAGTTTACACACAATCGTAGTCAATCTCAAAATGCTTGCCACGTGGTCTCACGCTGTTTGCCGACAAACTTTGTTTATTCATGGCCCGGCTTACGCATACATCGTAATGTCTTGGGTAAATTGAAGTTTTGTTAAATTTTTTCCACTTTCTGAGAATACTTTATTTTAAAAAGTCGATTCTGGTATGGTAACTTTTGAAAACTGGGTCGGCAGGTTTTATTTTACAAAAATGTATCTTTCCGTATTATTTTACCTATTCCGTGACTCCGTCCACGATAACGAAATTGGAACATCTCTATTCAGTTTAACATAGCAAAGTCCCAAAACTCACTGAATCCTGCAAAGTTTTCCATTTTGCTGATTGTACAGTATAGTTGTTTATTTGTTCTTGTAACAGTTTGTACCCCCACTTCGTGCACATGTGTACCGACGGCTAGGTTGCTATGGATTAAGTCATGGGCAGCGCGTAAGCTCTACCCCCACATGACGTCAGAGGACGAAACCAGTAGTCCAAGTGGTTTCTTATGCCTCATAAGACTATGGTATAGATATTTCAAAGGCTATGAGACTCATCTTAATATGATTGTTTGAGTGACAACCCGTGATAATGTTCAGACTCATGTAATGCTTCAAGCACAAAAAGGCTTAACCAAATTAGTCCAAGCTTTAGATATCCACAGTCAATTTACTGTCTTCAAAACACTTTTACGTTTTTTCGGGAGAACGGCCCAGCGAAAAGGAATGGAATGAACAGGATTTCGTTTGTAAAGGTCTTTACCGAAAATAGATAAATAAATAAAATAAGATAAGATAAAAAAAGCCCTATCCAGCTATTTCCATTTAATTGGCCCGTTTTTGTTTTCTGTCGACCAAAGAAATTAAACCGGTCAAAGAGCAAGGGAAAACGTGACATGTCAAACTTTGGAATCGTGTGGTAACAAAAGTAATCGAAAAAATTCATAGGATAGTGTTTTTAGTACATATATTAGCTGCGGAATGCACATTTTTATAAACATTTATGTCAAGCACGCAATGACTTATTTCGATGTTTTTAACATCGTCCATTGTCGACTTACTAGTCAATGTTCATTTAAGAATTAAAGAGATAGAATTCCGATAACAATGCCCACATCATCTTTGATTCATGGCGAACATACAAATACATGGTTTGGGTGTTGTACAGAAAATAATTTGGAGATATAAGTGACTAAAGTCGCAAATAGGCTTGGTGTATCTCGTGTCGTTCAATCATTGGCATATATTATACGGATTTAAGCTGAAGGCTTGTACCGGAAGCAAAATATCAATATCCTATCTAAGTGGTGCATTGTAAAATTACTTAAACAGGAGAACAGAAGCAACACGGTTTTCAATTTAGGTAGCCGTTGTGGCAAGAGAAATATTTTTATACGGTACGAAATGATATGAATCTGTACTGTATTATACAAAATATACACGAGGCCAAGGCCATTGTAAATTGCAAGCAAATCCTCAGAATTCGTACCTGTAATCTCACTTTGTACTTAACTAACATCGAAAACAGAAATTGCTTGACTTTTCACTGAAAAAAAATAACTAATAGTTGGAATATTCACCTACGTTGTATTAACTTGCGCCATCAATGCGTTTCACAGTTTGAAAATTCTATTTCATTAAACATTACAAAGTGTAGTGAATCCGTATTTGATACTTTGCTTTCAGCTTGAGAGTTGAATAAAAACATCCAACAACCATAAGAGATTGTACAGTTTAACATTAGTGTCCTCCTGACAACTCTTCCCTTTTTACTAATCCTTGATACAAATTTTCTTCTGTCTCAACGCTTAAATTGCTTACCGACCAGGATCTTTTCTTTGAGGCAGTGTACATCTCCAGTGTTATAGATTACCATAGGTTCTTTAAACCCACATACAGGAAGTTATTCAGTTAGAATATATAGAATATCAAAATGTATTTAACTTTAAAGATAAGCTTAAGCTTGCCTTCTACATTAAATTTATTTTATGAGGTTCAGTTAACAGGTTAAGTCACAACGTCATTCCAATTTGGTACTTAAGAGGAACATTTTCGTGGCCGTATCAAAGATCTGGCATCAATATTTTTTGTCTATGTTCTAGTATTTTTATTCATGTAAACAGTACCAGTATTTTTTAATTTACTCACATTAGTGACAGTAAGTCACTAATTTGAGTAAATTAAGAAATACAGTCCCCAAGATATGTTTCAATGTCTTGTTGAGACAGGTGGTCTAACCATATTGAAGCTTCAAATTTTAAAGGGCACGGCTATCAAAAACCTGGTTTCAATGGAAGGTAAAGGTGTCCAGTGACAAGAACATAAAATCGATTCATTTATTGCAAACGCGAATGCCGTCTCATAAACTTACGTGAACAGGAATAACATGTTGGTTATCACTAGGCTCATACATGGCATTTTGTGTGTGCCATTCAGATTCTTTTATAGTATTAACCTTATGATAACATCAACACATTGCAACTGTAAAGCAGTAAGTAAAATTAAAGAATCATCATAGAGCGTTACGTTAAAATGGACAGGCAGGTTCTGTTAACCTAAAACCAGCCAAAGCTTGTCTGTGTGAACATTGTATTCATGAAACTAACATGCAAGTCTATAATAAACCAGTTTATGCTAAACACTGCAAGATGTAGACCAACTTTTACGCAGCTCCATCAGAGATGGTAATGCTACTTTTGCAATACTTTCTAGTTATTGGTTTTGAAATGTAAAATTTGCCTTGTAACTACAATGTTTTACCAAGGACTGATAACTATTGAGGTGGCCCAGCTAACTTACGCAATGAACAACTCGTCCATACACTTTGTCTAGGCCAGTACATCTATACTTTAACACATTTTTACCCCGTCCCCAGCCTAAAAAGACCATATAGGACCACATCAGTGTCCTGTTCTATGGACATATCCCCAGACTTACTGGTAAAGAATGCTATTGCTAAATCTGGTGCATAATGTGTGGAGACACATACAGACCTATTATTGTAATAGGTGCCACCTGTTATAAGTTGGCAAACGATCGTTTAAAAGGTCTGAGTTGTCTTATCCATACTACAAAGAGTTCTGCAGTGTGGCTTTTTCTGACTTACTAGCCAGCTCGGCTTTATGTACAGCTCGCCCCTACCCTTTGTCTGAGCTACACATCTATGGAAATAATGGCATAATGTTAGTATCGTAATGGTATGAGGCATCGAATTTATGCTTTAAGGACGCGTTTTTTCACGCCAGGCCGTCTGGTTCAACAATGGTGTGCCGACTAGAACTCTGCTGCAAGCAAGACGGCACAGCCTCTTATGTCATGGTTCAGCAATGTTATAATGTTAAGCATTTTCATGAGATGTCATCACGCAAACTTATAACATGTATAATGCATTGGCATTCTTGCGCCTGTTATGCCAAAACTAAGCCCATAGTGATACTGAACAAGCATTTGCAGTTATCTGAATTGGCATATGGATATTCGCTATGTATTCTCTTCAGCCATTAACGAAAAGGCCACCAACTGGAGTTTAGATGTTAGGAAAGTACAAAGCTGAGGCTCACTTGGTCTGGGACATCATGTCTTGAAAAATTTGTTTTCAAAATATGTAAACACAACTTATTGCCAGCAAGAGTTTGGTTACCCTTCCCCTTTTGATTAAGACTAAGAATAAGACTGTCTCATGCAACTTTCCGTGGCATGAGTTGGGCATTAGACAGCCAAACCACGTCAAGGAAGGCTGTAGACCCGTGTGTTGTTGTCTCTGCCCATACTATATGCCTTTATAAATTGCTCTTAATTTGTTACACTTCTTATCTGGTCGTTTAGCACACGAAAAGTTAGAGTTAAGTCTCAACTGGTGTTAGTTAGATAAATGTCCTATTTTTCTGCGCCCGAAGCAGAAGGCATTCGTCAAGCAATCTGTGGTTTAGACTTTACTTTAAAAGAAAGAAAAATAAAACGTAAAATAAAACAAACTCCTTGTTAAGGTATTTTGTAAACTCCGCTGTCAGCAGATTTCATATGACAATTTGTTTTGTCTCTTGTTCAGTTTTAATTGCAGGACCATCTGCGGCTGTGGCGCTGATAATCATCATCATTGTCATAATACTGGTCGTTTTTCACATGAAAAGGTGAGTGCTTTGCACACAAGCTCACACTATACGTCAAGATCCCAAAACACATAGCGCTTTTGTGTAAGTGAATTTACTCGTTCCCAAACTTCATGTTTCACAATTGAATATTTTTTTATTGTTCCAAGGTATTATTAGAGCATGCCAGTACAATTCAAAACGTGATTTGCCCTTTACGGATTAAGCTCATCAATACTTTCTCTCAGCCCCGAATAAGACAACATTGACCTGAACGGTCAGTAGACTTATGTCTATCTAGTCAACAGAAACAAAATTGTCCCCTTATCTATTAAAGCATATGTGTAACAATCGTGAAGAAAAACGTCGAAGAATCTGCAAATTGGGTATGCCACCTACATGGAAACAAAACTGCGTGGTGGTTTTTGTATTTTAAAATGTCATTAATATTGAACATTTACACTAAAACTAATGGTTACGTCACTGCTGCGTTGGTTTACAGTATTGACCACTTGTACTAACTATTTTGTAACTAACAGGAGGAGAAGGAGGCATGGCGACAAAGAAAGCGCCGATCCCACAGGGGCTCCCTCTTCCGGTAACAGTTGTGTAGCACCCATCCATACAAACGCCGATGGGGAAATGGAAGGTGGTTACGATATTCTGGATGACATCACTCCTGTGACACCCGGTATACACAAGCAGGAAACATTAAAAAGCACGAAGAGTGTGGAGCCATTGACACAAGGAAACCATTCTAATAGTGAAATATGCGATCTGTATGCCGTGCCGGATAAATCGAAGAAAAAGAATGCACTGAATGATGGATTAGCCATACAGAACAAACCCACGAGCCTCTCCAACAAGCCGGAATCCGCACAAAATGATGACGCCATCAATGAAAAGTATGTCCCTGATGTTGAGTATGCACAGGTCAATAAAAAGAACAAGAAAACATCGCATCTGAAACATGATTCCCCACCAATGGAAGATGCCAACATTTTGAATCCAGTTGAGTATGCCATTGTCAGAAAACCCAAGAAGAAAATAAAAGAAATGAATGGGGGTATATATGATACCACGACAGATGCAGAAAATATCTATAACGATACAGAGGCACCATGTAAGTCCCAAAGCACTGATACAACAAGTCATGGCCAGCCAGGAGATAATATATACAACGATACTGTCCTGCAAAAACCAGGAGATGGGGACACGGAATATTATAACATTTGACCCGCTACAGATGGCAAAGTAAATAAAGTTAAATAATTAAACAAGCACTTGTCGGCATTTATAAGCAGACATATAATTTTGTGTGAACCTGAGGGTCATATTACATCTCAATGTGGCGGCGGGGACTGAACTAAAACGGCAAAACTATGACCCGACACAAAATGACTTTTTTCCATTTTCATAAAGTTTGGCTTTTTGCCTATCTTGTCACGAAACACGGATCCCTAAAAAGCACAATTTATGTGATAAAAAGGAACAAAACCATGACCACGTTTTAGCTGACTCGAGAGCGTGCATGCCTGTTGCCAAATCTATGCTAAATAATCCACCAAAGTTTGGATAGCAGTTGGCTGCTTTCCACAAGCCGGTGCCGCATCAGCGGCACGCAACCAACTGTAACCTTTGAGGTGTGCCGCTTGTAATTCTTTTATAAACTGCTTGACAAGATCACGACCACTGCTTTATTGTGGTGACCAAATAGCTAGAAGATAATGAAGTCGATGGGCTCGTGTTTTCCTGTTCGGATAGTGATTGGGGAAAAATTGACGATATTAAATAAGTGCTGATTGTCAAAATGGCGCCTGGCCAGCAACCTGGGACTCACAAAGTGTATGTGGTTTCAACATGGAGCAAGAAAAACGCTTTTTCTCCCTGCAAGGCTCCAAGCGATGCAGTAATCTTATTTCAGACTCGTGGCATTGCAAACATTTTAAAGTCAACCAAGCATATAGTGTAATCTTACCCAATCCATGATCAACTTGCTGTTTAGTCGCAAAATTAGCACAACGATCGAGATATCCCCACTGGCGTTACATTGCGGTACTATCTGTCTACAGATAAATACAATGCGAAGTTTGAAAGTAGACATTTGGTTCAGCGTGAATAATTTTGCCTGCCTTCAAATTAAAACAATTTGAAACGTTTAGTTTTCAGTCGTATGAGTTTCAAAATGTGCTGTTGCTGTGACTGGGCATCGACTAACTTAGGAGAATGAATGGTGACCCAAGGGCAAGGAACGCAGCAAGTGTGAAAAGGTTACGATATCAAATTTGTTTTTCTAAAAGGCCTTTTGAAACTTGTTACTGTGGTGCTCTTGCAAGATTTAATGAGTAAGAACATAGCAGGCACAAAAGTGACAAAGACAAATTTTATATCAAACTGTAGAATTCATGTCTCTGGGGCCTGTATTTGACACTTTGACTTCTTTCCGTGCGCCACTGATACTGTTCAGAGACAGATTTGATTCCTAAATATTAATTAAGAATTATTTCACTGTACCGTACCTAATATTGATGCGTGCAGTCGTTTTGATACGTATTGCGCATAGTTTTTGTACTTGGCATTTAGACCTGTCGTTTCTGTTGTCATCAGTGATACTATGTGACGATGTCGTTCGTGTTATCTCATAAAACAAACATGGGAGAATGGAATATCTGTGTACGGTACTTTAATGTGTACGGAGATTAATGACAAGGCTTCATTGCTTCATGTCCACACTTTCGTGGAAATTGTATATTCAAATATGTGAACAATGGGTCTCTTGGACAAGATATTCCAACATTGATGTTGTGGAAGGAGGTATTGCATGATATGTGAAAATGATTATTTGTATAAAAAAATCTTTAACTGGATTAATGATTATAAACAAACCAACACTGTTCGCACACAACACCCCTTTGTGGTGCCTCCAGCTTTTGCACAATGGTAAGCATTAGTTTAACTTACATCTTCTAGGTTTTGGTAGAAATTATTCTGTAAGTTACATCATTTGATTAGGTTTTACATTCATCAATATGTTCCCTAGGTTTCTAATAAATAAGAATATTGCCCATAACAGGTAAGCATGTAAAAAAAAGCTTCAAATGATATGGTTTTTGTAACTGTGTTTCGTTACTTAAAACCAGGATGAGACATATTTTCAATGATTATGGATAAGACAGCAATACGCAGGCAACATAGAGAACAGCGATGCTTCGTCTAGTATCACAATTATTTGAATAAAGACGGAAATCATAGCTAATAATGAATTGAAGTTGACCATAATGATTTTTTATTTGAGAAGTTGGTTGCGGCAATTAACGGTAATTTTCCAAGATGTTTTCACATAACACCCCTTTCTGGTGCTTCTGGCTTTTGTACAATGGTAGGTATATAGATAGGCATTATTTTAACTTACATCTTGCAGGATTTGGTGCAAATTACCCTGTTAATTGCGTCATTTGTTTAGGTTTTACATCTATCAATACATGAGTCTCTAAAATTTAAGTATATTGCCCGTAACAGGTAAGGATGTAAAAAAAGTTTCAAATGATGGGTTTTTGTAGCTTTGTTTTGTTACTTAAAACCTGGATGAGACATGTTTTCAATGACTATGGATAAGACAGCGATACGCAGACAACATAGGAAACAGCAATGGTTCCTCTGTTTTTACAATTTTTTTAATAAAGCACTGAAATCAAAAGTAATTGTGATTTGTAATTAACCATAATGCTTTATTGTTTGAGAAGTTGGTTGCGGCCATTAACGAGTAATTTTCGAAGATTTTTTCTTCAAATGTATATGCAGAACTACCATAATCATTATATCGATAAAAATAAGAATTGCATGATTCTGTTTTCCTGTGTCTTGTGGTTGCCTATCATTGAAATATACCACGTCCCGTGTCTCCTTCACTGCTGTCAGTCTGGCAGATACCGGTTCACAAATATTAATATCTTCGCTCCCATAGGGGTCGGTACGTGGTCCCTTTATTATTTATTTCTATAAATGTTATACTTAATCTTGCAAGTTCCTTTATTCTTTTGTTTGCACACAACACAGTATTATACTTTTTTTATTGCTGGCGAGGATCCTCGAGTTGAAGCAAATTCAGTAAGTTCGACTAATATGAAGTGCAAAATTGGGCATGTAAGTAGGTAGCGTCATTTTATCCTTCTAAATCCAGCAGTATGATTTTATCAAGAACAATAAAACGAATACCACCTCTTTATTTGGACTTTTCTTTATGGACAAATCTTTACAGATTGAAGCGGAAAGTAATCACTTTGGTCTAATTTTACGATTGTCTTTAAGCTGGACAATCGAAGTTAATGAGTTGACCACCAAAGACCTGAATGAAGATGGTAATTATTATGAAGCATTTACAATTTCGTTCAAATAGAAAGTCACTGAAACTATTCATCAATTATATGTGCCTTTTTAGCGTACTGGTCTCTAGTATGAGATGGGTGTACAACTAATGACTGTCACCAGCTAGAAAAAATAAACTTTACTTTGGTAGCAGATGCAATTTTCTCTAAAAAGCATACTTCCATCAAAATTGACTTTGTGACATCGTATTGTACAGAATACTTTTGTTATGACTTTTTGACTTTTAAGAGAAAATTGTACCTAAAATTGCCCATTGCTCTGCGCATCTTTTATAAATGAAGAAACGTGTCGGTGTTTATTTGGAAATCCAAATCCAAATGTGTGTTACAATTGTGATCATGTCAAATTACATGTGAAAAACTAACGAGCTAAAAAAAACATTATGGCTCACGTTTGGATTAATATTTTTTCATTGTGACACCACTTCAAAGAGCGTATGTATTTGCATAATGACAATATGTAACAAAGAACAAAGTGAGAGAGTCGGTAGATTTGAGGACAAACATTTAACTCTTTCAACTTGCCTCTCTGACCTTGTGCAGCAGATGTCTCAGAATCACATTTTTATACAAATTATTAAATTTTGAGGCGGCATTGCTCAAAAACTCTTTGATCAATCGCACAAACGCAGAAAGAATGTGAAGCTAAGGCTGTAATTGGGGACGTTTCCGTTTGGTGATATTCCATTTCTTGATGTAACATTTGAAGCTCCAGATAACAAAAAAATGTCAGAGTCTGCTTAAAATATTTTGAATACAAATAAAATTGATATAATTTCATTCAAAAAAAAGCAAAAATTATTTTCCTGAGTTATAGTTAATGGTATATTTTCGCAATTTTTAAAACTTTTCACCATCATATTTTTAGCGTAATTTTGTCACAAAGTGTAAATGAGATCCTTTGACAAAAACACCACTTGCACTTATGAATAATGACATCAAAACTGTATTTGAACATGAGAAAAAACCACATGCCTATGCAAATAAAAAAAATATACAATTTTATGACAGCAGATTCATAAATGGAGACACACTGACACCCTTAATGCGGAATTGATCGGTGCATTTCCAAACAGATGCGCTACCTTTAACACCTGCAAGGGTCGTTACAGGAGCGATACCTGATATTATTCCTGATCAAGTTCACGAAGAACTTGGGCTTACATATATCTGCTGGAAGTAAATCGTGTTCCATAAACTACTGATGGGCAATGTACCACAATATCTGGCAGATCTGTTGTCAACTTCCCTGAGGCAACGAAATGGGAAATAATGTAATAACTGGGTACATCTGCCGCCCGCCATTCGGAACGCCTCGTTCTGGATGAATTCAGAATCAAACTAGATAAGAAGATTTACTTCAAAGCAAATCTGTGCTCCTTGAAAAGTTGTCAATGTGTTTAGAATAAAAAGTTCAAAGTCCAAATGGCCTTAGGTTTTAGAGGTCACACTTACATTATAAAAATGTTTAGTCTTGCAATACTTGCAATTTTAGCCCGACATGACTGATATTGGAAAAAAAATTGACCAAGTTATGGCTGGATGAAAATTTCAAAGGTCCAAATAAGCTTGACTTTTGACCTTTAGAGGTCACATGTAAATAACAAAAATGCGCAGTGTTACAATACATACAATTTGAGCCTAACATGATCAAAATCGGATACAAATTTAACGAGTTATGCTTAGAAGAAAATTTCAAATGGCAAAATTATATGGACCTTGGAAGTCAAATGTAAGTTACAAAAATATGCAATATTCCAATACCTACAATTTAAAAACAATAGTATGAAAATTGAATGAAATTGACCAAGCGATGGCTAGATGAAAATTGCAAAGGTCGAAATGAATTTAACTTTTGAACTCTATAGGTTACATGTAAAACAAAAGAATGCTGTGTTGCAATACCTACAACTTGGGTCTAACATGGTTAAAATTGGGTGAAAAGTGACACACCTATTGCTGGTTGAAAATTTCAAAGGTCCAAATGACCTTGACCTTTGACCTTTAGAGGTCATATGTAAAATACAAAAATCTGCAGTGTTACAATATATAACATTTGAGCCCAATATGATTAAAATTGAGCGAGTGATGGTTAGGAGAAGATTTCTAATGGCAAAATGCCCTTGATTTTTGACGTTTAGAGGTCACATGTAAATTACAAGAATGTGCAGTGTAACAAACATGTGAATGAATGAATGAATCTTTATTGACTGCGCTGTTACATAAAATACAGCAATATGTCAAATATACAACATGTACACATGTAGAGTATGAAAGAAAGAAAAAAAGAAGAAAATCACATTAAAATATGCACACAATCAAAAGAAAAATGTAACAAAAACAGTACAGACACGTACAGCACAGTACAGTACAATAGATACAAAAGATTTACATAAATCACTAATCACCTGAAACGAAAATAGAATGCAGTCATCGAATTGGCACGGTGTTACATGATTACAATGGTTTCTCTCTTAGGGCAATGGCTTTGTCCATGAAATTTTCAAATAGGTATACAAGTTCTGTGTCATGCAGTACCATAATAAATTTAAACATTCTCTGATCATCATAAGCATCGGAATTACAAAATATTTCGCGTACACTCTTAAACAGATTTTTTCTTGGATTTTGAAATTTAGTGCATGACATATCAAAACGAAATTCATTATCAAGTTCTTGGCAAGTGTCACACACTCTCTGGCTAACAGGAACTTTGGTAGGACGCTTATGTCTTCCTGTTTCGATATGTAAATTATGTGCATATGAATTGAAGTTGAATTAGTTACCTGTACTTATAATACTTTTGGAGATATTCAAGATTTGAATTTTCAAATGGCCCTAATTTGCATAATTTTTAAAAATGTTGAACCTTTTTGAAAGTACTCAAGACTTCGTGTATTAAACCATTATCATCTCAAGTGTGAAGTTTTATGTATAATAGTTTTCAAATGAAGGGTCGGACAAATTTGCCATCAAAGAAAGAAAGAAAGAATTCCTAGAAAAATAACGCCTGTGTTGACACACAGACATAATTAGATCGGCGTAAGCCTGACGTTAATCCAATGTTTTACCCTGGGTACAGAAGAGTAGATGTTTAGCATGCGTGATTGTGTCTGAAATATAGTACATGTATGTTATAAACCAAATAATGTTAAAAATGGTATTGCCGATTCACCCGGATACAATATGGTTCTGCCTATCAAGATGTGTTTCACAACTTTGAGGATGTGCAATTTTCACAGCAGTACAGCACGAAGTGGATTGTAAGATGATTTTATTCGTTTTGGCTCTGGTGACGGTACAAACTATATTATTCGACTCGGGAAACTGTAAACTTTTAAAGAAAATGAGGTCATTTTGATGCGGTATGGTCATAAATCCCAACGACAGGCAAGCCTCAAGCTGTCACATGATACTTATAAAAGTTCGTGAAAATGAGTGCCTCATTGAGTGCTTGTCCATGACATATCCCATTATCCTTTTCCATTCTGTGACGTCAAGGCTTGTCACCATATTTTATTGTGTGGCACAGCCGTTCCATCTTTCTGCATGTAATGGTACTCACTCTCACAGTGGTGTCTTACCATTGTATTCGGCCTCCCTTCTCTTTCTTTTTGCGCGCGGAAGAGATTCGTATGGGGAAACGCCCGTTTTCGCAGCCGCTTTTCTGAAATGAAATAAGTTTAAGCGAATATCTTCGTTAAATTTCCGAGCAGGGTTTTTTTCAGCTAAAGTAGTTCGACGTTTGGGTGAGCTTCAAAACAAATGTATATATGTGTGATGCCAGTGTAAACAGGACCCTGTTCAAGCATGTCATGCATGGCATGCGCCATGTGGAGGTAAGGGGTAAATATGTCTGCAGTAAAGTTTAGATAAAATGCAAATTCAAAAATGTTTAAATTTAAAATTTCTATAATTCGGAGAAAAGTTGAGCAAGTTGATAATAATATTGCAATAGAAAACAATTAGTTTCGACTGAGAATGGAACCTCTGTGTGGAATAGGTTTGAAGATATGGAAGGTTTTTATGAGAATTTCAATTGCCTGTAAATTTCATAATTTTACAAATATCAGTTATTTCACATCAGAGAACCAATACGATAGCAGGGATATGATCATGCGTCACATTTGATTTCAAGTTTTGCAGTTTCGGACAATAGTTGCGGGCAAGACGTAGGAGGGCAGAAAGAAAACAGAATGTCCATGTAAAAATGTTCAAAATAAACAACTCCATTTATATTAAGTTGATAAAATTTTGCAATGCAGATCGGTTAGCTTCTACGAAATGTATATAGCTTGTTCCCCGGATCCTCAATATCTACAATATACAGTGTATCTGTCGACGTTAACACTTCAATGACTGGTGCGAGGCGCAACACAATTACCCAATTCAAACATGTCGTCAGTGCTTTGGCTACGTCCAAATGCTAGCTCATTGATATATGTGGTCCCGTTAGCCCACCAGCTCCATGAGCTTCATTGTAACAAGGAGGATAGAGAGTAGAGACTCTCTCTACTGTCCTTGATTAAAATGTGTCAAAGTTGCCTGATTCAAAAATGTATTTGTGATGATAAAAAGTGTGCGCCAAAATTTCCAGAACTACATTGATAATAAATATTAGATTTGGCAAATAATCAGCAGCTTCCAATTCGACCTTATGACATTGTAATAACTAAAGCTAGTGGTTTTGCTTGGGCACGCTACAGTTACCACGTTGCACAAACGTATAAATGGGTTAACAGTTGAGGTGAGACCATACCGAAGAACAAGTTTTTTACTTTGCTCCAGAAAAAATGCAGTTACTTATTTTATTGACGTTACAGGTGTAGAGCACAGGAATTTGTGCTTTCGGTATTTTATTATCATAAGTCTGGATAAGATATATTTTTATGTTTGTAAAGGTCACGGTCCCACATGTGTACTCACCCTGGAGAAATATTTTATTCAACAATCATGAAACAAAGAAATGAAGGTCCTGTCGTGAACGTACACTAATTATTCAACGTTTGTGCAAGACACGCATACTGAGGTTCAGCAAATGACATTTTACTTATTACTTCTAAAGGTTTTTCAGCGAATTATTTTATATGATAAGAAACTTTTACGTGCACCGCATAATTCGAGCAACTCGTGTTTGAGCACACTTATTACGACCCTCAGTTCTACCTTTAAGGGGTTAAGATATCTGTATTGGTGATTTTTTTTTTTTTTTTTTTTCACTTTGGCCCAAAAGTGGCTTTCTATGGAACAGCACAATAAGAATTCCCACGAAAGAGTGGCCCTGGGCGTATCACATCCTTTTGATGGAAAATCTTATAGTCTTGCCTTCAAAATCCGAGGCCGCACAAATTGTGCCATGCGTCACTGAACAAGGAAGCATGGTTGGAGTTCAAGGAAATGAAAATGAAATGGGATTTTCGAGAAACTGCCCCACCGTACAATATTAAACCTTTCTCTCCAATATAAAAAATTGTGTCATACATTATTTGTAAACAAGGGGAATCGCAAAATGTGGAAAAAAAATGTTCGGAGCTTCAAACTTTCCAAGAAAGATAAGCGACTCATGACAGGGTTGTGCCGTGTCTTATCTCAGCTGAATTTTCCGTCGGCTGAGCTTACAGTAATGACGGTCCTCTGCCCCGTATCCACAATTAAGTTTCCTTTTGAAAACAGCATTGGCAGTATCCCCAGCGTTGTAACACGTGCGCTGGTCAGGTTTCTAACAAAATTATTCAATAGGATCAATTCTGTGATGATGTGTGAAAATAAGCCTGGTCGCTATGTCAGCACCGCTGGCCACAAGAACGTGTAGGTCAAAGGTCACTGAACACAGAAAGTGACCTTTCCCTACACTGTTTGTCACATTCTTTTAGGCGTTTCATATAAAACATATTGATAATAACGTGAGACAGTCCTGTCTATCGATGTTTGGATATCAGGCTTTTAAAACCTTGCTGTCACTTAATACTGCACAAGGTCCTCTATTTTAACCCTTTCCCCCTTGAATTAAGACTGAGTCAACAGCTTTCCTTGGCATGGGTTGGGCACTTATTGCCCAACCCATGCCAAGGAAAGCTGTTGACCTGGGGCATGTGGTCTTGATAAGTCTCATGTACATTTCTCAGTCAAATTATTTTTCATAACTGTTGAAATTAGTTGAAAACACTGAAGCAGACGACATTTGACCACCAGCCGGTTTTGGCCGGTTTGAGGGGGGAAAGGGTTAAGGGTACGCTTTTTTCATACTCTAATAGGAAATACACTCACTAAAATATTATCAAAACAGAAATGAGATTTTTATTCTCAAACAGTGATTTTAGTCTAGGATTTATCAATCTTCGTGGAATAAAACTTCCGTTTAGACCGATAAGAAAATAAGCCATGTTACACGCGATATCGTTCTTCAGATTATGTATTCCTTTCGTCATTTCCAGTTTATATCCTCATGACGAGGGTAAAACTGTTCAAAACAAGTTAAGGGAACTAAATAGATATACGGCCATGCAGCAACGCCGCGAGAGGGCAACACGCTTGATAATACATCCGAAAAACGTGTCTGTGCACGACAGAATAACATTGTGGACCAAAATAAAACTTTCATTTCATAAAATGTAGAAAAAGTTGCGCACAAAATCAACGCGTAACCAAAATGTCAACAGCGCAAATGCGCTCATTTCTGTCCTTCTAGTTCAGTTAAAATATAATGTCAATAACAACATTTCGTGTATTTTTTTTTCAGAAATTGTGTAATATTGTGGAAACCTGGGCAACGCAGTATCATAAATGTACCAAGGGCCTGCAAAACATCTTTTAAACCAGATTTATATTTCCCGCCTCCTGCTTCCCTTAAAATCTCTGAAACAGACCGGTACGGTTTTATTGTATAACTTTCGCCTGTATTACGTTGAAGATGAACAAAATACAGACTGCATCATCAGGCATGAAAATATTAGAGTAGTAAGCCTACTTTCTGATAAAAGGTTAAATCCATATTTGTATAGTTGTTATAGTATTGTCTAAATCTAATCGTCTTGTTCGTGTCTTCAACAACAGCTGCAAGATCCCTCAGTTCTGACATCTTTGACAGCGCAATTTTTTCATAGCGATGTCACCGTACTATCCCAAACCCATCATTCGGTTAAGAGGATATACTAAAGGCTAGTATTTAATTGTTGTCGGATGGATGAGCTTACATTTTCGGTAGATTGCAAGCTGTTGTTCATGCAGCCTAACCACGGGGTTTGGTTTAGTTGTTTTTTGTTTTTGGTTTGTTTTTTTTTGGGGGGGGGGCGTGACCTTGTCACTTTGGTTGGTGTTAATATGATTTTACGCCAAACGTTGCCTTGAGTCTTTCTCCTCAACAAAGTCTATTCAATGTTTTAAACTTGGTTGTATGTGAGACCTACTTAAAAAAACACACACACAAATCTTGTCTTTCTTCAAGCAAAACCGCTCGCGCTATCAGTCCAAATCACCATACTACTGGTACTTTTTATAATCCGACGTGCATTAACCGTGCTTCCGGTTTTATAATTCTCCTTTAGTTTGCATTTTATAATCGATTGAGATATTTAGATATTTAAATGACCCTTGCAGCAAACCCGTTTGTCACAATTATGGTGAGTGTGCCAGGGATTTACTACCCCGAGTCACTGCCCAGAGTGGATATGCAGGACCCTCAAAAGGAACTGTGTCACTCTAAGTACTTATCTGTGTATGCAGGGATGATTTTTGGCACAAAAAAATAAAATCAGGTTAAGAGCACCGGGTACGGTTTTTTCTCCTTTTCTCTTCCTATCAGGGCAGAAAGAAGACGTGTGTCCACGCTCCGTTGCCCGACGCGCGGGGTCACCAGCGCAATGTATGTGAAAAGAGTGTAAACGCCCACAGCAAAGTGTGCACTTTCATATTTATTTCAGGTTTGAGACAGTTCTCTGAACATGCAAAAAACTGAGCTGTCGCACTACCCACTATATATACGCCTACGTTTATTTATTTATTTATTTATTTATTTATTTATTTATTTATTTATTTATTTATTTATTTATTTATTTATTTATTTATTCATTCATTCATTATTTTGCACGAGGGACTAACGCGTCTTTGACGCCAACAATTAGTTTTGTATTTTCGAGCTGAATCATCAGGTATATTTGTATTATATTTATATATTTTAGTGTATTGTAAGGTAAATAGTATATGCATTATTTCTTTTTAGTGTATTTTAACTGCGTGTATATGTGTTATTGGGACCCAAGGAAGTACTGGTCTGATGATTGGGTTACCCTGTCTGACGATATTCAAATTGCGTTGGTTAATAGATGGCGCCACCAGATTGTAATAGCCTGCAGTCAAAAGAAAGGCTAGGATCATGATTCATGTTTTATATATATATATATGTATATATATATATATATATATATATATATATATATATATATATATTTATTTATTTATTTATATATATTATATATATATGTGTGTGTGTGTGTGTGTGTGTGTGTGTGTGTATGTATGTGTGTGTGTGTGTGTGTGTGTGTGTATTACTGTCACAGACCAGGCTAGATGTCCGTTTCTCACAAGCTAGCGTTTTTAGATACATTTAAGTTTACAAATGCTAACGTCATATTCATTTAGGGTTTCCTAAATTGGATATAAGAATACATTACCATCCACCTTTACTGAGTGTTCTTTATTTCAAATACATTGCAATATCCCGCTTGCGGGCATAGGCAGCTGCCCGCATATTGCCAGGCGGGAATGTGGTATTTAAGATAACCAGGGGTGCAGTTGTTGCGAGAATTTAATATGCATGCTTCGTGTTGAATTTTGTTGTTTCCATGATTCAGCAAAAATTCCGCTGGAACGCATGCGCAAATAAGATTGGACACAGGTTCTCCATAATCATTGGTATTCATCTCTTCCAATGCCACATGTGACTAAAATCAAACTACTTAAAAGGAACTGCTTTGAATTATTAAAAAAAAGGTGCTAGATTCATGTACCTTGTAAAAAGGCCTTTTATTGAAATCTTTTAGTGACAAGTACGACTAAACGCGAACTACTTAAGACGTACTGCCATCAATACGAGACATGCATATTAATGTCCTGCCACAAAGCAGTGGGCTTCCGCTTGTCAATCAGGGAGGATACACGTTCATAGATACGGCTGGGCTAGATACCCCTTTCTCACAAAGTAGGGTCTTTTAGTGAAATTTAAGTTTACAAATACCAGTCATATTCATTTAGTGCTTCCTAGATTGGTTGCAAGAACAAATTTCCATTTGCCTGTACTAAGTATTGTTTATTTCCAAAATATTAGTGATATCTGGCTTCCTCGCACAGGCGGCGGCCGGTAGCTCGCCAGGTGAGACTATGGTTACTAAGACAACCAGGCATGTAGTTGTGACGGAAAGCAATATGCATGCCCCGTATTATAAAGGAGATGCTATTTTCATATTCCTTGAACAAAGACCTTTCATTCAAGTACCAGCAAGCCCGTAGTTACATAAAATATGAAAGTCCAGGTGAACAGCTATCCTCGATGCGTTATGTGCGCATTACGCCCAAAACATCTCGAGGGACGCTATGAATTAGTCCAAGCGGTAACACTAAAGCAGTTATATCTATTCAACCAGTTCTGTCCTGAATACATGGATTATATTATCAATGTGTAGTGCCACGTTTCTGCCTCACTTGAACTACTCCAGCTGTTCAATTGAACTACTTATAGTTCAAGTGAGATAGACTACTGTTGGGAAACATGGATGTTTGAGATTGAACTACACTGATGGGTGGGTTACCATGCCATGTTTTCAGGTTTTCAAAGTGGGCTATCCGTCCAATTTGCAAAACTATAGATTTAAGACAGAAATCACTTTACTAATAAAATAATAACCGTCCTAGAAACCAGATATTTCTAGTTAAGTGCCCTTAAATTCTACTCCCAAATGTTTGAGCATAAACGCAGCCCCCTCTCCTTTATATCCCGCTAGACATTATTTATTCATTGTGACCCTGTTCCCTCACGTATCAAAGTCAAATAGTGTGTCAGATTATTCTATCTCTATTTAAATGCAAAACGTATTTCATCAAACAATTCAAGGAACATTTGACGACAGATCCTTAAAGCTGCAACAAATGATTGGTTACTCAGCCACGTTGCCATTATGAGATTTTTTTCTTGCCATATTCGTTTCTGTCATTATTTGTTCAAAGGCTACATTACAACTGGATCCCGTGACGCTTACTGAAGTCATCCTTGTATTTCTTTCTACCAGTAAGCGATTCTCTCGTAATTTCAATTGATAACCTGTATTACTAACTTATATAAAACACACCACTCCATTTTTTAATGGTAGCATTCAATTTGGGGTTAAAGGGATGAGGCCATTGCCACCGCAAGCCGCTTCAGGCATGGCGGCGGTTGCCAGCAGCAGATGCCTGCTAAGCGCCCATAACCTTGGCTACTCTTATTTTCTTGCTGCTACTTGGATAAAACGTCTCTTTACAAGGAACATAAATTTAATATCCTTATTATAATTCAGAGCAGTTCGTTTTAGGTAGTTCAAATTTAGTCACAGGTGGCTCAGAAAGAGTTGATTACTACATTTAATTTGAGTGTCTCTTCTTGAGTACGTCCCTTACTAGAGTCATAACGTTGCTAATATACTTTATTTCTTTAATGTGGATGGGAAAAGTAGCTCCTGGCTAATTCAAGTTCCTTGTTGTCCACAAAACCTCATAAGGCTAAATCAAAGGGCTACATCCAAACGGTAACTGCATTATGTTTGGGCCTACGGTATATTGTTATTCAACTGCTAAATTGTAATTTATATCTCTCAATAACATATAAAATGAAAGCTTAGGTCTTATTGGTTCATTAATTTCCTCATATTCCTAGAAATGTACTTTTATACCTATTGTTTAATGTGTGTCATGGGATTGGACTCTAAATAATGATTAACAAATCTAGACATAACTGTATATTTAAGCGATATGAACACCGATCTGTTATCACAACTATTTTGTTCATTACGTGAAGTTATACAGCATATCTACATTAACCCTTTCCCCCTTCAACCGGCCAAAACCGGCTGGTGGTCAAATGTCGTCTGCTTCACCGTTTTCAACTGATTTCAACAGCAATGAAAAACAATTGGACTGAGAATTGAAGATGAGACTTGTCAAGACAACATGACCCAGGTCAACAGCTTTCCTCGGCATGGGTTGTGCCCAACCCATGCCGAGGAAAGCTGTTGACCAAGTCTTAATTCAAGGGGGAAAGGGTTAACTCACCTTGCCTTTCAAATAATAGGGACAAGCCTATGGACATTTGAATATGCTACCTTCTAGTCATTTTTAATATTGCACTCTTAATGTTTACATGCATCAGTGATATCGGAGCCATAAACTTTACATGAAATTTATTCTTCTGTGAAAACAGTTAATATGCCATTTAAAGGCTTACTTTGCATTACATATATTATCGGTAAATATCTCTATCTGTCACTCTTATTTATAACATCCACTGATTGCCATGCAGGTTCGCCACAATCATTAGATCAGATTTTTGTCCAAAAAAAAAAACAAAAAACAAAAAACAAAAAAAACAAAAAACGACATTTAAAGTTGGAAATAAACTTAGCCATTAAGACAAAGTTGACTCACCTCATACATTTTGACGGATAGCTTTCCAATGTGCCACATGCTTATACTCTGCTGTTTAATATAACTGAAAAAATGTATTTCTAAACGTCTATATATAACTGCCTTAAAATTTTAAAGATAATAGCATTTCCTTTATTCATTTTGCATGAATTTATCACGTGTTACGTACGTAAGTCTGAATGCATCATCTCAGGAGTGTACAGTTGACCAACCAAAGAAAACTGTGTAATTGTGGGCAGCATTAAGTGGACTTTAATTAGTACATTTGGACTGTGGTTACTTGAGGAGTAATCTGCGAAACACAGCTCAGCGTCTCCTTTGTTATTGTAACGTTTAATTAGTTAATGATATAATTAAGTGTTGTAGTTAAAATCAATGGCCTTTTCCATTCTTTGAGCTCATTCATCGATTCTTTGACTGTCTGAAACATTCTGTGTTACATCACAACATCATGTAAGCTCTTACACGGTGATCAGTATATTTCTATCATGAAACCATGTCCCCATGAACTGCTCGTTTTATACAAATTTAGAATAATAAACGTCTTTCTGAAAAGTGTATCTCTATACACTATGTGTTCTTTCTACTGACAACATTTCGGCCCAAAAAATCAGGCAAGGTTTTCGGTAAAGAAATGTGAGCGCTGAGCAAAGACGAGCAAAATTAAAGCACTTCTAAAGTGCAATTTTATGAAATAGTGTTTGGAAAAATACCCCCCCCCCCCGATGAAATGGTGGGCTCATGAATTAAGACAAGCAAGTTTTTAAATAAAGAAAAAACTGAATGATTAAATGAAGCAAGCTTTAATTGTTGTTTTTGATACGGCTATCAATGCCATATTGTTTTTGTTGTTGGCAGTAGACCAGAGTTCTAAATCCTTCTGTATTTCATAAAAGCAACTTTCAGAGCCACTAATTTGGAATGAAATTTTAAAATGTGGTAAACTGCAATGAAATCCCGATGAAGTCTCAAAAGCTTGGCAGAAATTTTGTCAGGGTGTGCCTCATAAATCATTTTAAAAAATATCAAATACGAAACTACACCTGGATGCTAGGTCTTACGAAGTGTATGAAGTGTGCTCTCGTGGGGGCGATATATTTGTCTCCCCTCCCCCCCCCCCCCCTCAACTAGTTCTCTGCTGACCTGGTACTCTATATACCTACATGAACATTAGTGGAGCAAGTTTGTATTTCAAGAAACCTTACGTGGCTGTCTCTATGCTGATAAATGTTACAGTGTCGTGACAACACGGTATTTGTCAATTTATTGACTACCTCCATTGCGATGCTCAACCAGCCAGTCACAACTCTGGTCTGCTGCCTGTTAAAGCCGATTTATGCCGAGACCGCATTACGCACCAGATATCACGCAAAAATCATAGATAAAACACAAAAGTACCACTGATTGACACTGGATGGAAGTGACTCTATTTTCAGTGTGTACATCTATCCTGAATTATTTAAATCCTCACATTTAGCCTTATCGTGTGTCCTTTATGCCTGAATAGATTTTCATACACTGCTGACCACTACTACTACTTTTCTTTCCTTATCATCATCGTCGTCGTCTTCATCGTTATCACTGTCATTATCACCATTAGTATTATTTACAAGAGAAATTATCCTCTATGTATCTCATCAAAAAGCTAGTTTTGGCAGAAACGTTCACAAACAAAACCAAACGTCATTTTTTTTTTTTTTGCTTAAAACCTGTGATACTTTGTTCGCTTTATGTGATTTCGGTGCTTCTCATGCTGTTTTATGTTATTTGAGAAGTTATATAAATCGGTTAAAATAATGTACAGGTAGTTTTACTGACAGTAGCCCGGGATGTTTTGACAATACGGATATGAAGTAGAGAGCGAAATGTACTCCAGTCAGCTGAAGTCTGCCTACGTGCTACCTAGTACATTTTCTTTCTCTTTTCTTAGATTTAATATTTGTGTCTGTGTGCCAACAGCGACAGTCTGATTTTTATTAATAACATTTTTCTTTCCTTTTCTTTTCTTTCTTCCTTTCTTTCTCAGCAAATCTGTCCGACATTTTATTTAAAGACTATCATGCGCAGACACTCCAAAATTGGCATGATTATACTTCAGTACATAAAGTCTGTTTTTATTTGTTTTTTGTTTGTTTTTTTTGGGGGGGGGATTGGAATGACAGTTTAGAAAATTAAAGGTTTATAATTATAAGTTAGGACCATTTGAAAATTTAAACCTTCAATTTCTTGAAAACTGTTATAGGTAAAGGTGCCATTCCAGCTCCAAGTCATAGGTGTGTGCTGTGAGCGCTTCCAGTGAACCACGAGCAAAAATTGTGGAATTTTAATTTTTCATAAGTAGATGCATTTGAAAAGTATAAATATTAAATATCTGCAAAAATTTTATAGTTAGAGGCGTCATTACAACTTCAATTCCTAGGTTTGTGCTTTAGGCGCATCTCGTGAAGTACGAAAATTTTTTTTTATTATTATTTCAAATATCTGTCTACATAACTATTATGCGTTGATGTGTCATTCCGACTTCACATCCAAGGTTTGTCCATCATCAATTTTGTGCAGAACCAAACTCTCAGACCCCACTAACGTTAGAATTTCTGGATTGTGTGTGGCTCTATCATTGAAGTTGGAATAATGCGAATAAGGAGAACAAGAGCGCAATTGCACATATTTGTGATAGGCCAGAGATACAACAAACTGTGATCAGTCATCAGCGGTCAATTACATGTATAGGTAGACATCACTACGGCTTGTTCACATTGATGTCCGACATAACACATTTATACTGCCATATAATGACTAACCCATGCTGTGTCAAGGGTGAGCCATTCATCAATATTGCCATAAAAGGTGTATTAGGACTAGCTAGTGTTTCTCATCACATGACCAATTCTTGTTTGTTTGCATACTCTTGTCATTCAGTTTTATCAATTTTTTTTTGGGGGGGAGGTGTTGGGGGGTGGGGGGGGGTGTTTTTTTTGGGGGGGGGTTGGTTTGGTTTTTTTTTTTGTTTTGTTTTGTTTGTTTTTTGTTTTTGTTTTTTGGGGGTTTTTGGGGGGTTTTTTGTTTTTGTTTTTTTGCTACATAAAATTTCTTTTTTACCTGAAGTTTTTGTATGGAGAAAGTCTTATTTTGCAACAGCTTTTTTACGTTTTCTCTTAAGGAACTTTTCTAATTTCAGTGTCAATGTATAAGGCAACAACTTTCCTATGTAAGCACACAGACAGATTTGCTATGAAGCAAGTCTCATCTTCCGGTTTTAATTATTATTATCATTATTATTATTATCATCATCATCATCATCATCATCATCATCATCATTATCATCATCATCATCATCATTGTCATTATCATTATTATTATTATTATCATCATCATCATCATTGTCATAATTATTATTATTATTATTATTATTATTATTATTATTATTATTATTATTAATTATCTTTTTCTGCATGGCCTTTATTTTATTTTTATTTACTTATTTGTCTTCTGTTGTTTGGTGTACTTTGCCAACATTTAGCCTGTCTGCGTAGTAGGTAGTGCTGCTTTGTCTTATATTATCTTATATTAAGCATGTTTAGTATACTTAGTGCTTTTTCCCTTGTATTTTAACTCCATTTTTTAATACTAAGCCCAACCACGTAGTTTTTAGTGTTTTGCCTTTTTTTCCTGATTTTTCCTATATTACGCCTGTTTGGTGCTTTTCTTTTCGCGTGATTTTGCATTGTATTTTTCGTATATTAAGCTACCCACGTAGTACGTAGACCTTTGCCTGTTCTTTTCTTTGCTTTATTTTTCCCTATAATAAGCATGTCTACGAAGAGTTTAGTGCTTTTGTCTGCTATTGTGTGCTTAACTTTTTCATGTATTCAGCCTGTCTTAATAGCACAATGGGTTATTTTCTTACCAGTGCGTCATAAATTCCCCATATGTTACGCCTGTCCATGAACAAGCTGGTATTTTTTTCTGTGCTTTTCCTTTCATATGTTAATCCGGTTTACGTAGTATGTAGTTCGTTTTTGCTTTTCTGTACTTTGCTTTACTTTTTTCGTGTATAAAGCATGTCTGCGAATATGTTATGCTTTTTTCTTTTCCTGTTTTTGTTCGTTTGTTTGTCCAAATGTACGTAGTATGTTGTGGTTTTTTGGTTCCTTCAAATTTTTCAAATATTAAGCTTCGCTAAGTGATATATATTGTCTTCTTTTGCTTCATTTCTTAGTTTCAATTTTTTACAGATATTAAATTTATCCACAATGCAACTTAGTGTTTGCATTCTTCTTAACTTTAACTCATTCCACCCTGGTAGAAGACTGAGTCAACAGCTTTCCTTGGCGCGCTCTGGGCGCAATGCGCCCAGAGCGCGCCAAGGAAAGCTGTTGACCATGGGCATATAATTTGGAATGATCTTCCATGCAAGTTTCATCCAAAATATTGAAAAATAATCCCTAAATTAGTAAAATACAATTAGCAGACGACATTTAGATATTAGCGGGAAAAAGCGTCATCAGGGTGGAATGAGTTAAGCCTGTCTTTGATGTTCTCATCGCTTTTTAACATTGCTTCCGTCTCGTTACTCCATTCATACATTGACCTGTATATCTGATGTCTAATGTTTCTTCTTTTCTTTGCTGCACTTCTTTCCACACAGTAAGTTCATGAAATAAGTGTTGATGTTTCTTCAGCATCTTGTCCATGGTACTCTAAAGTAATACTGAGTGGTATCGTTTTCGGCAACTTAAATATATGTTGCTTATTATAGTGAACACCGCATGATAACAAGCGAGCCATTTGGATACCTTCACGTGTCATATGCAGGATGTGCATGAAAGACATAAATGATCGCATGCTCCGCATGGTAGCGCTGTGTAGCCATCTTTCCATTACGAAAGTGAATCTGACACGCATCCAAAAGTATCCATAAAGTAAGTTCTCTCTCTCTGCAGGCCAAATACCATACAAAGGACAGATGATGGGACAGATGGTCTCTCGTTGAAGTGGTCTCTCAAGCAAGTCACCATTGTATACACGTACTTTTAAAAACCGTACTGCTGCAAGCACCCCAGTTTCAAGACATATATAGGTAAACTTGTCCACGTTGAAGCTTAAACAATATTTTTACGACACATGAAGGTCCGCACATTGTAAAACAAACACGGTTATGACCTGCAGTTACGAGACTTGGGGAGTCACTTTGGGGGGGGGGGGTCAAGTTGACTCATCAGGATACCCATGGGCGTGTGATGTACTTTTTGGAGCCAACAGTGCGCACAGACACGTTGTTTGCTTCATCTCAATGCAGGGGTGGAGGAACGCTTTACAGTATGTGCTGTGACTCTAAGAATCCACAATGAGCACACATATATTGTTTACTCAAAAGCTATGGTGGGGGAAGATCCATTCTATATCATGCTATGGTTCCTGGAACCAATAGCGCGTATATATACAATGCTTAATTTGTTTTTAATGCACGGGAGGAGTTATGACACACGGTGCTATGATTTAAAGAGCCAACAGTGTTCACTAATACGTTCTTCAGTTTATCTTAGTGCAGGGGGCTGTCATGTTATACTGTGCATTGGTGCCTGACACTAACATAACATATGGATACGTTAACTTTATGAGGGGAGGGGAGGGGGGCTACGTTGTACCTTGCTATGTGGCCCCTGGAGCCAAAGCGGCATATAGATACGTAATTTACTATATGTTAATAAAGGAGGCTCAATTTTTATACATGGTGCGTTGGTTCTTAAAACTAACAGTGCGTTCAGATACGTTATTATATCTGAATGCAAGGGACTAAATTACGTTACGCAGAGCTGTGGCTCTTAGAGCCAAGGCTACGCACAAATACGCTGTTTAGTGCATCTTAATGAAAGAGACTGAGTTTTGTATATCGTCCAATGGCTCTTAGAGCCAACAGTGTATATGTACATTGTTGACTGTATCTTAGTCAAGGGCCTTAGTCATGTTTTTAAAGTGCTCTGGCTCTTTAGTTTACCGTGAGAAACTTTTCATCTATGTTATCTGTTCCAGTGCCTAGCTTTGGACTCAGTTTACAGCTTTCGTAGGCGCGCTTGCGTCCAAAACGCGCCTATGAGATCTTTTGACCTGGACCATTATATTCTATGGGCCTATAGGCATATTGGTAGTTGAATGAAAGATATTTTTCAAAGAATATTGATACGGTATCTATTTGAAATTCAAAAATGTTCATTTAAAGTGCTTCGACTTTAGTGGCAATGGGTAGTGAAATTGCTGAGCGCAATTCAGTTACATACAAGATAATATGATGTTTAAGCAGCAAAATCATTCATGAACTTATAACATTTTACACAGTGTCAATTTCGAATCCTTCTGTGGTGACGTTCTGGGACATTGTGCAAAAAGTTGAGATTTTTTGCTCCTTCCGTCCGGTTAATATTGAGGCAAAATATCATAATCTGGACCGTCAAACAAATTTAATGTCGTCTGCTTTACCTTTCTTGATCCTGGAGCTCTTCAAAAACCCGTACTGAAGCGGAATTACAGAGGGCGCCACTTCCTCGTCCATAAATTGTATCGACATCAAATGACTCTTTTTGATCCGGACCGGGGGGGGGGGGCAACATAAGTGTTATGTTGGTAGAAAGAAAATGTTTTATCGAGAAAAATCTGAAACACCCATGTTGACAATGTGTCACGCTCCAAGCTTATCGACGCCTCCTGCATCAGTCGTGTCCTCAAGATGTCATTTTTTGGAAAGGAAAAAATTGAGGATGTTGCAGACACACATGTGACGTAAGTAAATACATAAAGTTGGATAAAAACGGCATAGTTTCCCTCATGTGGGGACATTTTGTGTGTGGTAGGTTAAATTATCTTCACGTTTTATATCCTGAGTGTTCCATGGTTTACCAAAGTAGTTGTAGTGTACAATTGATTACATACTATCCCCGTCACCAACACAGTGAGTGTACCAAACATACATCAATGCACAGTTTACACGATGTCAACACCGTGTCAAAACACCACAACCATTGCCACGCCTTTTCGGGTGGAAAATAACTGGTCCATTGGTTGAAACATATTTTATTCCATGAAAAACAAAAACACACACAATTGGCCGACAGGCTCACAAGCCTATATTAGGGCCTGTTGTACACATATGACAATACAAACGATGATTTTTCTAAGCACAATTACACGGATAGATTGCACACACAGGACCACAAATGATGAATAAAGGTAAAAGAGGTTGATAAGTGAGCTTCCTACACGAAAATCATAATGCATAATTCAATGGTTTACTAGCTGTGTTAGAAATACCAATTATAATTTAAATATTCCAGTATCCTTCATTTAATTATGAACTGCTTCAAAAATGTCTATGTTTTGAATCTTTGTATTTCCTTCAATACCAAATAACAGAGTACAAAGATTGAAATTCCCCAAAAGTTCTTGATCCCATAAAAGGTGCTGGTAATTCTTGCTCGAGGCATTTTTCCTCTTTCTTGTTTCTAGTGTCATTTCCATTCCAATCCATTTGATTCAGCGGGCACATGAACATCTATATATGTAAGTGGCTATGGCAATTTGCGGCCTGCTCATTGAAAAGAACGGAATCTGTCTGCCTCTCTCTGCTGTGTTCTTGAAGACAGAACTAGCAGCTCATGATTTTCGAATAACATTATGAATTTCTTTGAACCATTTAAGATACGGAATATTAGCAAATCATGAAATGTTCAATCGTTTTCTTTCCTCACACCGGCCAAAGCCGACTGCAGTTCAAATGTCGTCTGACTCAGAGCTTTTAACTTTGTACTCTTGAAAATCTCAACTGTAATGAAAAACAATTTGAACAAGATTTAAAATGAGACCTTCTAAATATAACATGCCACCTCTCAACATCTTCCCTTTACGTGTCTTTGGACACTTAGCGCCCGAACCATGCCAAGGAAATCCGTTTGCTCACTCTTAACTTAAGTGTAAAGTTCGAAATGAATTAAAAATTTACAAAGCAACTGAGCGGAGCACAAGGAATGGTGGAAGAAAAACACTGATTTCTTTCACTAAATCTGGTCCAAAGCGTTGTGGGGAAATTGTAAAGAAAAGCAAGCAAAACTCGCTTCGTTATGCGTCGAGAGTATAGTTTAATCTCATTGCATACGACTTTCATATTGCTTTGATTGTTGGGTACTAAAAGCAAAATAGACAGATTTTATTTTCATTTTATAATTCATGACATTTTGTACGGCGTGAAAAGGAAAACCTTACTGGGTCACAGCACATAATGAATATCTGCGTAAATTACGGAAGAAGCCAACAACCAAAATGTCTCTACAGTGTCTTAAAACCACATTGAAAACGTTGTTGCATATTCTGTTCCTCAACTTTAGATAGCATTTATTTTTATATTTTTTATCTATGTAACTGAGGATTAAGTTACTGTCTTTCAAGCAAAGAACAGCTTTTGTTTTAACTCATTCAGCACTTTTTTTTTGTGGGGGGGAGGGGGGCACCACAGCCAGAAGAGCGGATGTCACGTATGTATTGGCTTTGTATATTAGTTAGAAGTACTGCGTGGAGTAATAGTAAGTTGTAACGACCCTTTGTGAATCACCCATCGATAGTTCCGATGGTTTGGAATGTACTTCATTCATCCATAAGACGAGGGACTCTCTACGTTCCTTCTTCAATCCAGTTGCTGCATATGTAGAAATATATAGGTTAATTAAATTATCACTATTATCACGTCCTGATGCAGAAATTAGGACAATTAAAGCGTTCAACAACCAATCGAACTTGTAGACAGGTCATTGGCGGCAAATCGTCAAGCATGTCTCCCAACTTTAAACTTTTTCCCTTTTTCTTTCTTTTTGTGTGTTCGTATGCAACAGACACATGACAATGTATCATCAGTTACCTTTTTTCTAAATAAAATCCAAAACACCAATGAATATGCTTGATTCAAACATATTTTTGATTCTTTGAAAATACAATCCGTAAACATGACCATGTCCTATGTTAATCTGTTTGTAGATATTGTAGAAAATGGCTGCAGAAAATAACAGGTCACTGACATGAAGATACTTTTACTGGTTGTGACGATATCACAGTACAAAGACAGATACAGTGGCGGTACCACGCAGATTCAAGAAAACCAATTTAGCAGGACGTTGACGTCACAGATGGGGAAAAGTGGTGGAAGTTCGTCTGCTCTCCAGGGAACTTGTTATTAGTCTGCCCGTTGCATTAATATATTCGTCGACCTCATAAAAAATTGGTTGAATATTTTAGATTATAAATTCTAAATCGAAACATGCAAAAGTTATGTTACTAAAGGGTGGAGTCATTTCCCCAATTTATTGTTTGTGCCACATTATGATAAATTACTTACATGTATTTAAAAAATAAATGGGATTCCGGTTGTCGCATTGGAAGTTAAATCATTGGTGCGCTAAGCTACGCTGATGACATGCTACTGTTTGCCCCACCCAAAGCTACTTTGGGGCAAATGATGGAAATGTGCATGGAATGCAGAAAGAGTATCCGGTATTATTTAATCCTAGCAAAAGCAAAAAATCAAAAACAAAAACAAGCAAATGATCAGCTTTGAGGATAATGCTCGTTATAGGAACTTTTATTACAAGGGTGATGAGATTAGGTATTGTGAAATTTGATATGTATCTCGGAACAGAGTTTGGTAATAACATGCATAAAAGCCACTTAGACCATGCTATGTGTGACTAAAACAGTAGATGATTTACAATTTGCCCAGTTTTGAAATGCTTTTTCGAGCATCAAATAATCACCTTTCAAAACGTGTGGCATGTGACTGAACGTTTGTGTATTGCGAGACTTTTCTCATCTTAATATCACAAAGTCTATACATGAAAAAAAGACATGCGTTGTATAGTCAATGTCCCCAATAATACATATTGTAGGTTGTTACCTTTATGATTTGAAGATTTACCAGTTGATACTCACACACATAGCTCTTCCAGTTTTTGGAACCAGTCAACAGCTTCGGCGCACTCTGGGCGCATCACACCAAAAGCGCGCCGAGGCAAGCTATTCACGCGGACCATCTTATTTTATTGGACTATAGGCATGCTGGTACTTGAATGAAAAAAGCTGTTGAACCTGACCATCATATTTTATGGGACTATAGGCATGCTGGTACTTGAATGAAGAAAGCTGTTGACGCGGACCATCATATTTTATGGGACCATAGGACTGCTGGTACTTGAATAAAGAAAGCTGTTGACCCGGACCATCATATTTTATGGGACTATAGGCATGCTGGTACTTGAATGAAGAAAGCTGTTGACGCGGACCATCATATTTTATGGGACCATAGGACTGCTGGTACTTGAATGAAGAAAGCTGTTGACCCGGACCATCATATTTTATGGGACTATAGGCATGCTGGTACTTGAATGAAGAAAGCTGTTGACGCGGACCATCATATTTTATGGGACCATAGGACTGCTGGCACTTGAATGAAGAAAGCTGTTGACCCGGACCATTATATTTTATGGGACTATAGGCATGCTGGTACTTGAATGAAGAAAGCTGTTGACCTGGACCATTATATTTTACGGGACTACAGGCATGCTGGTACTCGAATAGGTCCTTTTCACAAATGATAACTATGTATTATCCATTTGGTAATTCAGAGAGGTTCATCGTAAGCACTTGCTACTTTAGTCGAAGTTAACAGAGACAGAGTGAATTAGGGGTATGATTTTTATTTGACGACTGTACGTCACCAGTTCAGCGATTCTTTACAACTGTATTCTGGTCCTGCAAGGCAGTTGATCACAAGCTTGTAGTTCTCATACTTATGTTTACGGCTTCTCCAGGTTCAACATAGAATAGCTAATTCCCCGTTATGTGATGGAGAAAATTCAAGGTATTTTTCCAGGATCAGTGACTCAAAACACATTGCTGCGGCCAAAGAAGTGCAATGAGTGTCCTGCTGCGGTCAATGTTACTTTAGACCTCATTCGCTCTTCAGATCCAAAAGAATTTTAATTTTTCTCTTCAGGAGAGGCGCAAGATTTATTGAAGACTTTGTGCATCGAATGATATTTTTTGTACCCATGGTTTATTCTAAATAATAATTACCAGTTTTCCTTTCTTTTTCGTCGAGATAAATATGTAAATAGTGTGTGATACAACATTTAGTACGAATAGATAGATAGATAGATAGATAGATAGATAGATAGATAGATAGATAGATAGATAGATAGATAGATAGATAGATAGATAGATAGATAGATAGATAGATAGATAGATAGATAGATAGATAGATAGATAGATAGATAGATAGATAGATAGATATGTATGTGTGTGTGCTATTTTTAGCCCATGATAATGAATTTACGAAGTTTTAATGCTTCATCACATTATTCCATTTCAACAAAATCTTTGGGCAAAGTCTTAATACTCACCTTTAATGTTAAAGGAAATGTGATGGTATTGAAGAACACGCTGGCGAAGTCTTTTTTTTCCGTCTCTCAACCACAGTTACCATATCACCAGCTCAGATCTACGTTTATTCCTTCCTTAGCCAGAGTAAGTGACTTAGTGCTGGTGCACGGAGCCTCCAGCGGGCCCCGGACGGTATGACGTCGATTTATGATACATCAGTTTTCACATACTGAAGAAAGCACTGCACAAACACAAACTAGTTGCATTCTGGGACTCAAACTTAGCCCTCTACCGAGTCGATGACTTTGTCACTCTTCTTCACTTTGCATGAAAAGTTGTTGTTTTTTTGTTTGTTTTTTTTTAATTTTACGAAATACATAGTCAGCTATCAGCACCTCCACACACCAACACACACGTGCGCTCCACCCCTCACCACGGAAGACATGAACACAGCCTCCTCCTGGGGGAGCAATATTTTGCTGAGCTCAGTAGATCAACCACAAGGTCAAAAGAATTATTGGACAAAAAAAATCGTTGTTGACAAGAACTTAACTGACTCAGCCTCCTGTCTTACCTGTTTCTGGTGCCAAGGCGGCCTTTTATTTGAACAGATTTTTTATCATGCGTGACCAAAGTACTTTTTGTGATCGACTACTGTGTTTCCACGCATATATTTGCGCCTATCTGATCTTGCATTAACAATGAGGACGTGAGCGCGATGATGATGATGATGATGATGATGATGATGATGATGATGATGATGATGATGATGATGATGATGATGACGACGACGACGACGACAAAATGAAAAGTTAGAATTGGTTTTTCCTCGAAACACCATACACAACAAACAGTTTGAAATGTTTTACAATAAATTTTGGATTGAATATTAACATTTCATACCCTCCTCCTTGACAAAATACCGTACGGTTACGACATATAAATCTGCAGGTTTGCACCCATTCGGCATCTGATATTGGAGAGAACATTTATAAAGTTTAAATCTGTGGTGTACTCTGGTTGACATATCAAATTTATTCATACACGCCAAATCGCATTCAGACCGAAAGGTTCTCGATGTCCTCCAAACACAGTGTAATACAGTCAACAATGGGTTTACCTATGAAAAACATGCTAAAATGTGTAGACTCTTTATCATGCAGGACAGGTTCTTGTGACGGAATGAAAGCTGCATCCACGCCAACGCGAATCAACATGCTCATGGACAACAAAAACGTTACATCCTTGACTGGTCACGAAAAAGCTGGAACCAACATTTTTCAAGTGCAAGCCTGTTGATTGGCTGCATGTTGAGGCATTTACATCGAATTTGCGGTGAAAACTGTAATACAACGACGAAGACAGGGGAAAATACTCTATCTGTGGAGAAATATTTTAATAGGATTACAAATTGACGGTTAATCGTACATTTCTCTTGGAACGACGGAAATTGTCTACTGATATATCCTAACATTCAAGGAAAAGGGTATCACTAGGTACGGACGCCATGTTCCACATCAGCTTGATATGTTTTGGGTTGATCCTTCTGGCATCCGAAGGTGAGTCGGTATTTGAAATGTTGCTTGTACGATTACATAATTAAAATGACTGAGATCGGCAAATTAATAGTAAGGAAAGTAATGACTTTTCCTTCACCGTGAGCCGATATATACTGGCGTGTCCGTTAACAACATTTCAAACCGAATGAACTGTTCAGCTCGTAAAATGGTCATTGACAAGCTTCAGTTTTTATCCCACCCACCCCCGCTCCCCCCAACAGCGGGGATGGGGTCTTTCTACAAGTGTCTGCTTAAATTTAAATATTTGTTTCAAGTTTTATGTAACGTCTGGACCACATGTGTCCGTTATTAATATCATCATCATAATCATCACCATCATCATCATCATCATCATCATCATCATCATCATCATCATCGTCGTCGTCGTCGTCGTCGTCATCATCATCATCATCATCATCATCATCATCATCACCATTAATATTTATTATTGTTGTTAATTGCCTTTTTCTTCCGCCCACTTTTAACAAAATGAAAACTTCCTAACTCCAACATGGTTTTGGCATCGAGACTAAAATTACGCCTCAGGAATGTGAGCTCGAAAATGATCACATATTTATTTGATGACCCTGTCATACCTAACCCATACAATACATATGATAAGTATCCAAAATTCTATGTACTTCTGTCTTCCCCCATTATCTCAAACAGACCATCTCCCAAAACCTTCATTCTGGATGAATATTTTGTGGTACTGATTACTTTTTGCTAGTCACGCCGTTTCCAGACATGTGTCCCTTTTCACTTTTTCTTTTTTTTTTCTTTTTTTTTCTTTTTTGTTTTGTTTTGTTTTGTTTTGTTTGTTTGTTTATTGTGGTAAAATCCGTCCATCCGGAATTTTTATTTATTTATTTATTTATTTATTTATTTATTTATTTATTTATTTATTTATTTATTTATTTATTTATTTATTTATTTATTTATTTATTTATTTATTTATTTATTTATTTATTTATTTATTTTATTTATTTATTTATTCATTTATTTATTTATTTATGATAATTTGCTTCCTTGAAAAGTAAAAGGCTATACGAAATAACTTGCAGCACAGAGTGCGATCATCGACGAAGTTTTACACCTTATATTTGATTAGCAACAAGCTACTGTAACATACATTTTTTTCAGTTTGTGACACCTTTTGTGTTGTGGGGGTTTTGTGTGTGGGGGGGGGGTATTTGATAATTATTAATGGGTTTTTTGGGGGGCTTGACTGTTTGCATCCTACAGCACACTTATAAACTGATTTGATTGAAGTTGATTTTTCTGGATAATTACGTAGTGGTGCACAGCAAAGAGACATATACGCTGAATTTAGGTCACGATTTCATGTCAAAATTCTAGAAAAATTGGAGCGCGTACGCAACGGGGTCTTTTTTCCCCGATAGCTTCCTATCGCATTAATCTAGTATTGTTTTGTGAGTGGTAGTGGTGGGTGGGTGAGTGGATGGGTATTGTGACACACATATGTTGTTGAGTTTTCCCTATCATCTTAAGATGGACACTGAATTCCAGAAACATACCAAATGCGTACATAAACAGCACATAAATTCTGATTAAATCCCCCAAAGATCTTGGGGTTCGCCGTTTTCATACGTGTTTTGGCAGACTCTCACGCTACACTGACAGGTGGTAAAAATCGAAAGTCTCCACTAATCATGTTATGCAAGGTTTCAGACTGGCAATATGTCTGCCTGCCATGAAATTATACCTTTCTACTGCAGCGTCCTCTGGTGTTCTATATTGCTGGCTGCTTTCCTGGTACCCTGTACACTATTGGTTTACATACTTAGGCAATCTAGTAATTCAGCGGAAACCACGACAAGAATAATCCAACTGGTACAGCCTGTATGGACAGAAATAACCAAAGGGTGGAAAAAGAAAAGACACTATCGCAGTCATGCGGCTTTTCAGAATAGTCATACCTGTGTCTTTATTGGATACATTTATATTTTGAAATTGTGTCCTGTTTTCATTTTGATTTGTAATGTCGCTGGGATATTATACCGATTATTTTTACCATTCTGTAACAATGCATACTCGCATTAATTTTTTTAAAAATTTGGCTGACGTGTTAGTCAGCTGTGTTTGTTAGTTGCCTTACGTTCATCGTCCGTCCACAATTGTAATTTATAGTTCTCAAAAAGAGCTGTAAGGATTTTTTCTTTATTTTGTGATAATATACTTCAGATGAAGTTCTCCCAGAGCCACCAAAGATGTTCACCACAGGACACTGTTTGCATTTACTTATTTTCGTGTATTTTTATTCTGCACATAACCTCATATATACTATATATATATGTATATCACTGGCATGCATGTACATGTAATTGGGTATTACAATGCTATGAGTATGAAAGGCTGTAGCGTCTTTTTACGTTTGCACTTTGAAGACGTACGTTGCTTGCAACGTCACAGCCACGTGTATCAGAACCTATGGGTGTGTTATGTAACCAAACTAAGTCAGTGTGTAAAATACATGGATCTAAGATAATCCACTTAAACTCTTTCCCTTGAATTGACAGTTGAGTCCACAACTTTCCTTGGCATGAGTTGGGCACTAAGTGCCAACTCATGCCAAGGAAAGTTGTTGGCCTGGGGCATGTGATCTTGATAGAGCTCCTGTACAATTCTGAGTCAAAATGGTTTTTCATTACTGTTAAAATTATTTAAAAGCACTACGACCTTTGACCACCAGCTAGTTTTGGATGCTTTAAGGGGGGAACCTGTGATGCCTTGCTTGTTTTGCCAAACCTCACTCAAGAACACCATACCATGACCAAATGCACACCACAAAGGAATGTAGGGAGTGGGGTGTTTTTGATAACAGTACCAAAAGAAATCTCTAAAATGATCATTTTCTCCGTTTATTTGGCTGTGAGCGCACAAATTAACATATTACTAATTCGAGAAATAGGGCTTTGACAGTCATGATTGTCCGGAATGTGGTTTAGTTATTGATATATCGAGCCTTGGCAAAAGTGTTTCTCAGTGGGGACAGGGGCGGAAATGTGCATACATTAAATTCCGCTTTAACGGTCTTTTTCACAGGAAACATGTCAATGAGAAGCGGATAATCAGATTATAAGTATGCATGATTGAACGAATGAACTTTATTGCACCAATTACATGTGTGTATAGTTTTGCACGTTTGCGTTTGCTAGTATATGTATATATATATATATATATATATATATATATATATATATATATATATATATATATATGTATATATATATGTATATATATATATGTATATATATATGTGTATATATATATGTATATATATATATGTATATATATATGTATATATATATGTATATATATATGTATATATATATATATCACAGCAAATCAAATGTCTTTTTTTACAAAATTATTCAAATAAATGTGTCTCATAACTGAAATGGATACTTCTACACTTAAAGGTCTATGAACGAACCAGTCTTAACCAACATGTGCTCTTTTGACTACAGTGGCACCGTTCCAAAACGTGGCTTTAGGGAAACCAGTCCGCAACACCAGTTCATGGTATGCCAATGACCTGGCTGTAGATGGTCGCATGGATTCCAATTTAGACCAGTGTTCAAACACCAAGTCTTCATGGTGGATGGTGGATCTGAGAGCGATCAATGCTATCTCATGGATCTCCGTTTCGTTCCCTATCCCTCAAAAACGTATGTCTTTATACATACCTGGTATAAGGTAGCTCCAAACTGATATAGAAAATTATCAATGACATACTTTTCATAACCTTTAAACCTGTAGTTATTGATACGAAGATAGCAATTGATGATTTTATTAAATTAATACATTATAATAGGCGTGTCAATCATATAAATCTGCGATAGTAATATTTTACTTGGGGCAGCATATGTCTATTTGTCAAGGCTATATGTCTTTGCTAGAGTTTGATTCAATTTTAACGACTTTGTCTCCCGTCTTTTACTTCGAAATTTTCTATCTTAAAAAAAAAAAAAAAAAAAAAAAAAAAAAAAAAAAAAAACTTGTGAAACAGGGTTATTTGAAAATGGAATTCAAGCGATTGGTATTGAAGTTTCTTGGTAAAAATTGATAAATGGTAAATGATAATATAGATATCAGGTGGATTTGAGAAGCCATATAAATGATGTAAACATGTAAACTTAACAATTGTAGCTGACATCTTATACAATGCGTGTATAAGGCAAGACATTTCTTAAAGCCGACAATTGGTAGCATCAAATCGATCTAACGTAACACTCGCTTTTATTGATCTTTATTGGTACCTGTCTGAAGTCAGGTGAGAGATGTTTCCCTTCATAACGCATTTCATGTTCATCCACTGATATAGAAATGATGCTTTAGTTGTTGGTGTAACTAACTTGAACCTCTGGATTTCGGCCTTGCTCGTTTGATGACTGACGGATTTTTATCATGGATGGTTTTTATTTGTTCGGATATTCGCTGCAGTTCTGTAGCATTGTTGAAATTTTTCGTCCGCTTCTGTTTTTATGACAGTCATTAGTTTTATTTTTTCAATACGACATCTTTTCACTTTTAAATATTCAATGACCAATATTTACATTCAATCTAACTTTTAACATTGCAAGTATAGGTGAGAGCCTGGTATGTTATGAGACCATAACACTAGGGCCATGTGTGTTATGGGACATGTGTCCCGTCCACATTCCAATAAGCCACGCCCACCTGGGTTTCCGAAGCTTAACACTTGAATACGCTGGGCAAATCAGTTTCTGGTCGCTTCTCTTAGTGCTATGTACTAAATTTCTAAATTTCGTGTGATTGAGCAGAAAAATTAAGAGGGAAATGTAACTATAAGCAATGAGGGTCGCTTTTGTATGTGTTATGGCTCAATGGCGCGCGTCATTATGCCATAACACACACAAAATCTACCCTCATTTCTTAAATGTATTGCTTGCTGGATATTCGAGCCTTGTTGTTATGTGTGCCGATGTTCATGTTGATGGTCAAGATTTGAAGGGTTTTTGACTTGGACTGATTTACGACCATAACATTAATGCGTAATGGTCTCACACTACTCCTGAGTCGGAGTTTAGACTTTCGTATTTTACAGAGTGTTAAATAAGCCGTCAATCTGTGTATCCAGCTACTAATCCATTAATCCAGTCATATTGGATTATGGCGTTTAAGATAAACTGTATCCAAAGTAGAAGAAAACGTGTGTATGTGCTTAGTTTTTTCTTTTTTGTGTGGGTGGTTTTTTTGGGGTTTTGTTTTTTTTTTGGTTTTTTTTTTTTTTTTTGTTTTTTGTTTTTTTTGGTTTTTTTTTTTTTTTGCAATTGTATATCGTTTGTACTGAGAAGACTGTTGACTGAATGTTTAATGTATCTTTCCGCAGATCACCCAATTGGTGCATCGGTGCTAATAGGTAACATCTCGAGCAACGCTGATTCACCAAACTTTGCAAACTTCAGAAAATGTGGAACAATACAAAATCCAACAAACGCAGATGTCCCCACAGTATTTCTAAAGTGCCTTGGTGGACCGGTTTATGGGCGGTACGTTGCTGTCGTTGGAGTATCACCGCGCAAGGGACTGCGGCTCTGCGAAGTACAAGTCTTCAAGAAAGATAGAGGTAGTGTTCGCATGCTGCCAGCGGCTGTACCGTGGCTTTGACGTTGCGATGAGTTTGTGGCTAATGTGCATTTTTTTTCTTTGGAATAATGTTCAAAAGAATATATCGCGCCCATGTGAACAGTCTTCAGTTGCTGTGGTAAGTTAGCCAGAGCCTCCTCATCGTTTTCACAGGCACATCACAGCCGCTGCCACCCCATGATGTTATCACGTGTACACAACTTTATTCCCTTTATATCAGTTCTGAATGTAAGGACTTTCAATGTTAGTATTTCATGTTTACATCAGAGAGTAAATACAAAGATACAGATACAAAGGAGGTTTGAACTTGTTCATTTGTACATAGACGAGTCGAAGGTTAGTTACTCTTATTTGGTGATGTTTGTATTATTGATCAAATGAGTAGTCGCCGCATGTTACTCTTTTATATTATCAATTGTTCCTGGAGAATAGTTTTGCCCCATTCCTATATTAAACTTGGGTTAAAAAAGACAGATATAAAGAAGCGAGACATTAAGGTATAATGATATTCACTTTTTAGAGATATGTCAAATTATTATTTCGGGACCACTCTACCGTTGTAAAGATCATAGATGCTAGCGTATTTTTGCGTCCTTGCTTTGGTGAGTCCAGACGTTTGCATAAAAGTAACAATATTATTGGTTTCTATTCGTCTTTTATTTATTGCTTTTCCAGGGATGTGGAACAAGATACATCTCTGATTTGCTCGTGTTTGATTTCCTTCTTTGTCTAAATTTAATCAAGAAATCTCTCCTTGATTTGTTCATTCTTTCATTGATTTTGTTGTTTTGTCTCGAATAAAGATATTTCAAATTTGGCACTGGCAAAACCTGCTTTCCAAAGTACGCAATCGAAGACAAATTTGGCACCGAGGGCGACGGATGGAAATAACAACCATAAAGACAGATACTATACATGCACACCTTACATCAGCGGTGGCGCTGGTCATCCATATTGGGTGGTGGATCTTGGCCAGGTTTACAAACTTGACAGAGTGGCTATTATTGGAACCAAATGTTGTGGTAGGTTCAGCATACATACCGATGACTGCTTAACACAAACCGTGCCAATATTTTAAGCTTTATTATTTTTTTTCTTCCATTTGTTGTACATCAGAATTATTTGTTTGGTATTTGATCTAATGTTGGTTGTGTTTTTCAACTAATGTAGATGTTAACGCACTGCCCGATATGTGTTTCATCGCCTTAAGTCAGATTTTATTCAAATTAGGAACAACATTTTCCTATTTTTCTGTTGTGTGACGGACATCAAACTTTAACCTTCAGTTATAATTAAATTTTAGCCGCAAGATTAACGCAAGTGGTATTGTTAAAAAATGTTATGACGGTTATGAAGATTATGAGAATATACTAACATCCCAGCTACCCATTCGATGTTACGTTTTCATTCAAAGGCTGCAAATCGAGTTGTGTCTTGCTTGCTGCAGTGGCAAGGTAAATACATGTAGTTTGCCGGTGTCCTTGGTCTTGCAAATCATGCCCCTCCTCTCCATAGCATCGGCTGTTGGCCCAGTGACCTGAACAGAGACATATTTATTTTACGTGTATACAGTACACTAAGCCTTTTGCCTCGGTTCACCTATTTATGTTGGATTTTAGGAGCGTCTCCATCCAAACATATTCAGCATATTTATACAAGATGGCGGATACAGAAAACCTACCAAATATTAACTCCGTCTCTTTTCATGGATTTGAACTTACATTTCGGCAGCGAAATAGTCTCTTGGAATTTTCGTTATTTGTGTATGCCAACACAGACAGTCTATTTTTTTTTCTAAAGTTCTTTATTTCTAGAGTTCTTTCTTTCTTCTTCACTACCAAATTTTGTTGCCCACTTTTCTCAAACACTGTTATACTCAGAAACTTCAAACTTGGTATGAATATAGGTCTATACATGAATTTGTGCCTTTTAATTAAGAGGAGAAAATATGTTGAAGATTATGCAAATTAGGGGCATTTGAAATTTTTGATATGGAATATGTCCAAAACTATTATAGGTGCCGGTAACCTATCCAAATTTAATATACAGGTTTGAAACACTGCACATTTTTTTTGTAATTTACATGTGACCTCTAAAGGTTAGAAGTCAAGGTCATTTAGACCTTTGAAATTTTTATCCAGCCATAATTCTGTCAATTTTTATGTAATTTTAACCATGTTGGGCTTTAAAATGCAGATATATTAACACTGTATATTTTTCTAATTTACATGTGACCTCTAAAGGTCAAAGGTCAAGGTCATTTGGCCCTTCGAAAGTTTCATCCAGCCATAGTTTGGTCAATTTTCATCTGATTTCGTGCATGTTGGGCTTAAATTGTATATGTTGTAAATCTGTACATTTTTGTAATTTATGTGTGACCCCCAAATGTCAAATGTCATGGTCATTTGGACCTTTTAAATTTTCATCTAGCCATAACTTTGTCAATATTCATCCAATTTCACTCATGTGGGGCTCAAATTGTAGATATTGAAACACCGCACCTTTTTTTTTTTTTTTTTTTGTAATTTACATGTAACCTCCAGAGGTTTTAAGATTCAATGTCATTGGGCCCTTTGAAATTTTAATCTAGCTATATTAACAACTTTTAAAGGCACACAAACAGATTTGCTTCGTAGCAAATCTTCTATTCCAGTTAGGACTTACATGTACTTGTACCAGAAAGGAGATGTAGATTAATCCCTGACTAAACCAATCAAATGTTGGTACGCAAGCGTCAACCGAAACACCGAATACGGTATGTTTGATTTGGTTTTTCCAACATCCAACTTAGCAGAATAATATGTCCATTCAAATTTCAGCTTCCCAGTTCATCGGAGCATCAGTTATTGCCATGAATCACTGGCAGCCAGAGAAGTTCAGCCAATCACCTGCCTTCACTGTCTGCACAAATATATCGTCGAGCAGATTCTCAGATGTATCTGAGACACTTGACTGCAACTCTCGCGTAGAGGGAAGATACGTTGGAATTGTTCACTTCACGAACCGAAAAATACCTCCTATCTGTGAGGTAGAGGTGTATGGATATAATCGTAAGTATACCATACACTGAGTATGTATGTACAAGTTACTCTGCATTGTGTTGCGGTATCTTTACAGGTAAAGGCTTTATATTATTCACCTAACTGTGACTTGGCCAACAGTATATGCGGAAAAGCATTAAAATACTTTGAGCTATAACGTTGCGTACCACAACATCATTTATCACATCATCAAGCAACAACGGCTCTGAAAACAAATCAATTTATCTATCTTTAAGTTCCTGATTTCGTTGTTCTCCATACGATTTTCGTATTTTTTCGACCTACTTTCAATAGTGAATTTTTTAAAATATGAATTTTAGATACTTTGTTAAGGCCAGTTCCCATTAGTATTATATTTGTGTAAAGTCAAAAAGAAGAAAGCTTGCAAATAAAAAAAGTGTCAGTCTGTAGATTAAAGAGGTAAAGAATGATAAGCAGTTTCTTGTATTTCTATTTTTTTCATAAAGTAATTGAAGAAAATCAGAGATCTTTCAAGAACAAAAAAAAAGAAGAAAATATACAAATAATGAAATTGCAATTTTCTCTGTTACCCCTTTCCACGTAAACTGTGATATTTCAAGCGTTGATGAGAAAAAACGGAAATATATTAATAGACAAGCCCAATTAAGATATATCCCAGGTAAACTGCTTGACGTTTAAAGACATGAACGCCCAAAGATTTGTATATGAAGGGAAGAACGTTTGGTTATTTTGTAATTTTACATGCACACACACACACAAACACACACACAAACACACACACACACACACACATACATACATACATACATACATACACACATACATAAATACATACATACATGCATACATATATATATATATATATATATATATATATTAATCTGTCAAAGTTTGATTCATAAAAAGTGCATTTACTGATATACCAAAAGAAGATTATGAAATTCAAAAACCGAGTTTATATGCTAGTTATATGTACCATTGTAACCGCAGCCCTCTCATTCTTTTTAAAGAAAGATTGACCCCCCCCCCTCCCGTTCTGTCCTGTCATTCTATCTCACTTTCATGTCCCAGCTGAAATTTGTACAATTTGTACACATCTCGAGCTCCATATTCTACAACCATGCACTTGTTAAAAGTTAAGATAATTTTATCCCTCAAATGGAACATATTTATTTAGAATTATAAATTCAAAAAGGTGTAACTCACGCAATTTTTTCAGTGCCTTACAAGAAAACAAAAGGCGGTATATCCTACGTTTTTCATTCGGAGAAGGATGGTGCCAAGAAGGCAGAGACAATTTGTAGCGAGAGCGGGCGATCACTTGCGACAGTCTCAAAGGAAACGCACAGCTTCATCACTGAAACTATGGCGGATCTGGGCATGGCTTCAGCTTGGATCAATCCCCAAAGTAAATACATATATATATACATTATGCACATTGAAATTTCCCCACGCACCCCCGCCCTTTTCTTCGCAAACAATGTTCTTCGGGTGTACATGTTGCTGCTTTATTGAAAACTACATTGGTTTAAACATATTTTATTGAAAAAAAGCAATTGGGAAAAAGGGCTGAGCCTGATATAAATCCCTCTGAAACAGGGAGGAGCAGTAGACGTCAAACATAAGGACATGACTCCATTGTAAGTAGTGAACCCTTAAAACCGATTGGTGTTTGCTATTATTATAATTATTATCATTATTATTATTATCATCATCATCATCATCATCATCATCATCATTATCATTATTATTATTTTTTTACAGTATCTGGAATTGAATCGTGTTTTTCTGTAGTTCGTCTTCTGCCCACGAAAGGGACACATAAACGAGAAAGCCGGCATCAAAATATCAAGTTTACGTGATCAAAATCTTGAACGGGACTTGCACAAGCATATGGCTGTAAGTCACCATGCCATGAGATCTAGTATGACACCGTTATCATTGGTCCAACAATGTCTAAACATCCTACAGTTTGTCCCCAGCCCCAAGTTGATGAATGACAAAACGAAACAAAACAGAAGAAAGAAAAGAAATCAAATAATAAAATCTACACTGCCCGCGCCAATTCTTGTCTGTTTATAATACCACAAAAATCATGATTATACAAAGTGAAACTGAAATGAAGAATGGGTTAATTGCCGAAGAACGCGTCATTTGTAGAAAGTAATGGCGCCAAGGCGATTCCGGGTTGATGAACTAAGTTTAAATCCACTGTTTACATATGAAAACATTGGAATGATAATTGATTCAAAAAAAGCTCATTTTGGTTTTTTGGTTTTTTTTTTTTTTTTTTTTTTTTTGATTTTTTGTTTTGTGTTTTTTTTTTTTTTTTTTTTTTTTTTGTTTGTTTTTTTTTTTTTTTTTTGTTTGTTTTTTTTTGTTTTTGTCTTTTTTGGTTTTTTAATATGGTACGTCCAGAACAACTCCTCATTCGCAAAAATTAAAATACAAGGCACATAATGATAAGTGGAGACAGTACAGTGACGTCACTAGGACAATACATTTTCTTCCATCCTAGCTGTTTTTTTGTTTTTTTTTTTTTTTGTTTTTGTTTTTTTTTTCCTTGCGCAATATCAACAACTCTCGTTTTGGGCTTGAACTCCTTAGATTTTAATCACAAAAAAGTCTTACTCTTCTGCTGCAATTATTCCAGATTCAAATATCATAATAAGACCTTTTAGTCAATAACTTGATAAGCTTGAAGAGAAAACAAAAATACTACCTTGGAATGGCTTATCGCGCAAGGCACATGGGAAGCTTTTGACTTATATCAAAGGTGAGCTGAAATGCTGACAATAAAGGATAAGGTACGAAAAGTATTAAAAATTCCTGTGTCAGTGGAATAAAATTTACACTTTGAAATACGTGTAATTTATTTGATCATTTGCAGAGCCGTATTGCGTTCGGCGTAACGCTGTCGAAGACGTTAAATGTGCTTAAGAAATGAACAAACAAATCTGGAACAAAATGTTTAGTTTTTCGTGGCTGTGTCATACTATACAATGTAGTTACCCTAGGCAATCTTAAAATGAGTGTAGAAGCATTCGTAAGTGACAGGTTTTGTGTGGATTAAATCGATCCAATTTAAGTCCACCCAGACACTCTAGCGTGGCCGAAGTATGCTGTCAATTGTTATAATAATAATAATAATAATAATAATAATAATAATAATAATAATAATAATAATAATAATAATAATAATAATAATAATAATAATAATAATAATAATAATAATAATTGAATATATTTATTCTGGGAATTCGATTTAGCAAAAATGCTGTTTTTCAACCGGGCCCAGTAAAAATCATATACAGAAATATACATAGTATGAAAAGTGGCACATAAAAGAAACATGATCAGATCCACAACATACGTAAAATTAAGACACATAAAACCATAACCTATAATGTGAAAAATGAATGTTAAACTACGAAAGCCCATTAAAAGTTAATACTATACATGGTCCAAACGTTAAGATTGTTCTCTGGTCCTTGTGAAATAAAACTGTTTGTATCTGAGCTTAAAAGACAATATGTCATCTACACGTCTAATAGCGTCCGGTAAGCTGTTCCACACAGTAGCACCATAATAAGAAAAAGAACGTTTAAAAATTGCCTTGTTCACTGCAGGAACAACAACATCTAATGAACAGGAACGTCTAGTATTGTATGAGGCAACATCAGATACAAGCGTCACCTGGTCAGACAAATAATCAGGTGCAAGACCATTAACACATTTGAACATAAGGCAAGATGTGTGAAATTTGCCTCGGTCTTCTAAAACTTGTTGGTGTCACTGGTCATGTTATAGCTTGTTGCGCTCTTCATTATTGACATTTACTTACAGACAGCAGCTGCAAATATACAGATCTCAAGAAATCCAAGATTGAAACTTCACAACGGTATTGCCTGGCAGCGAGAAGCTTCATTTGCCAAACAGAGAAAGCAGGTAAGAAGTTCACCGTTGTCCCAGCATGAAGCGCGTTTTGTTCATACCCAAGACTTCATGAGCTCGAGTAATACGTGTAAAACAGCACTGGAAAAGACGCGTAGTGTCTTGACAAAATTCAATGGAACTTCCTGTGAAACGCTTGTGTTACAATTTACAGCACGGGGTCTCAACCTGTAAGTCAGTAAATATACAGAATAATTTAATTTAAAGAAGGAATATAAAATGATGAGGAGGAGGAGGAGGAGGAGGAGGAGGAGGAGGAGGAGGAGGAGGAGGAGGAGGAGGAGGAGGAGGAGGAGGAGGAGGAGGAGGAGGAGGAGGAGGAACTGTGAAATAACTGGTTTGTGGCAGATTAGGGCGACAAGTGTCTCAATGAAAAGAGAGACGTAAAGAAAAAAAAACATTCGATCCTTACCGAACTGTATCTGTACAATAAGTGATGAATCTGTGCATAAGAGTCTGACAACAGTGTTGCAAACTTGAGGAACCTTTCCTTTCATCGGTTGATTATTTCTCATAATTTACGATGGTAAGTTATATTCAGACTAATTACACGGAAGATTTGGCACAGCTGCTTTTGTTTGTATCATTACGTTTTCTTCCACACGTTGCAGTTGCAACTGAAAGTTTACATAATGTACCTATAACATCACTTTTTTGTTAATTTTTCAGATCCACGTGTGAAACCTTCCTCAGATGACGAAAAGGCAAAAGGTGAATATTTTTGGTATATTTTATTAAGGAAATCAGAAAATCAACGCCTGAAAATCTTCTATCTGTGATGCCACGTTTACCGCTAAGATGCCATATGTCGTTTAAAATAGGTCATTATGAAGTAAAACGAGACAGAGCTCTTCAGACAGAAGACAAAATCAATACAGTGAAATCCCATTATAAGGACACTCAGATATCCGATGTATTCACTTATTGACACTAGTTTTGGTGGACAAAAGGTCTAATTCCTTTGTTATTTCGCTCATTTCCCTGACATATTCCGATATCTTACACATTTCGGAGGGAACAGACGGTGTCATATAACAATAAGATTTTACTGTTTCTTAGTTATGCTGCAATTGCATTTAAATTTCCATATTTTAACTGCCATTCAGTGGATAGATGTTCATACCGATTGTTCGCAAATTCACATGTAAATTATCGTACGTGTAAATCTAGAGGGAGGTGCTCGTCCAAGTTATGTTACATTTTGCTCCTTATATATTGATAATTTAATGCACGGATCCCTTTAAAAATGCCTAGAAATGTCAAGTACTCCCGAAGTTTCTGTCGAGAGAAATTATGTGGGACACCTCCCTCTCACACACTCACACATGGCTGTCAACTGCGATGAACGTTAGGATGACAATGATAACCGGGAATTCTCTTAGAATTGAAATACCCGTACCATAAATGATAAATTCGTATTTTACTCTCATCGCAAAAGCATTTATAATACGTGTACTGGAAATACATGTACATGGAGGTTTAATTATCTTTGTTTGTGTTAGTCTCTAATTCGGAACCAAGAGAGTGAGTTACAGCAACGATGTGCAAAATTGAAAAAAAGAGCTCGTGATGCTCCCCTTCATACGGGTACTTGTCCTATTTACTCTTTCAGAGTTAAGTGCTGGACTGAGTCAACAGCTTTCCTATGCGTGCTTTGGGCACAATGCGCCCTAAAGCGAGTCGAGGAAAGTAGTTGGCGCAGACCATTATATTCTCTTGAACTTGAGGCATGCTGGCACTTGAATGAAAGGTCTTTTTACAAGGAATACGAATCTAGCATCCTAATTATAATTAGGGCAGTTCATCTTAGGTAGTTTGACTTTAGTCGCAGTTGGCATTGAATCAGTTAAAGCGACCATCATGAAAATAATAAAGAAAGCCCGTGTTTTAAGTCAGGGATGCCAACATTCAATATGTTATTTCAGAGCCAAGTAGTCAAGACCATCAGGGATGCAAAATAATTGACAAAGAATATAGCAGCAAATGCTAAATTTTGATGAGAGCGCATATCTTATATTGGACAAAATGTTCAGCTAATTGCAGAGATTGTCCATGATGATGAGGGACAGTTGGCATATCTGTTAAGTCTGTGAAGCGCACACACGGTGGAGTTTTGAAGCGCCATTCCCTTTAGGTCCGTAATGTATGCTATGAAAGCAAGTTCTAAGGTTTTCACAATGACATTGGTTTCCAGCATCATTTCTGCCGAGCAGAATATGATCGTTCCTGAAGTTTGTTCTCGCACCTGCGCAGTGGCCTCAGTCTGCGCAGAGTGTACAGAATGGTAAAAAACGTACAAAACATTCGTCGACCTTGGTAGAACTAGGGACTGGGGCACATTTCTACGATGCAGGGTACTTTTCGATCAGTCAGTTTGGGAGAGAGAGATTTTTGGACCTAACAGTGCATAATTTTGCTACTCTATCATTACATAGCACTGTAGATTTGTCCAGATTTGACGAAGCAGGGAATCAACCTCTACAGGACCCTAGAGGGCAGCACTTGTCAGTATGATCTGCATATGATTTGCTCGCCTGCATAGCGGAAACTCCTTTTGAAGCTACTATTTTATAAACAAATAAAAAAATTTTTAAAAAATATGCAAATGAACAATCAAGCGCTGCCATCTGGAGTCTGAAATTCTACGGGGTTTTTTTGTTTTTGTTTTTGTTTTTTGTTTTTGTTTTTTTTTTTTTTGTTTTTGTTTTTTTTTTCTTTTTTTGTTTTTACAAAATAACGACCCAGCAATGGACTACGCCATAAGTGATCAAAGAATACAATAGACAAAAGAATCAATTTCATGTATTGTATCGTTGCAGTCCTTATTTGGATCATTGGTGCAGTATCTGGATCTATTGTGCTCATACTGGTCATCGTCGTTATCCTGACCGTCATCTTGTGCCAGAGGTATGTACTTTTTTCGTGTAATTGTTTATTAGAGGCGAACAGCATATTGGTCGATGTCAAACTTGCTAAGGACAATTTGTAGATTTGTGCAAAAAAAATGAGATATTCCCAAATGGAAATTGTGGGACAGCAAAAGCTGCTGTGCATGGAATCTTTGTCGATGAGAGTTAGACATTCTCGTCACCAGGGGCACAAGACGCACACAAAGAGCAAAAATGAAGTTATTTTACGCATCTGCGCAGAGAACGTGCACAAAGAGCAAAAATGAAGTTATTTTACGCACATGTTCAGAGAATGTATCAAAAAGGGCGATGCCATATTTAGACAACTTTTAATGCCCAGTTTGACTTAAATTTTCAATGCGTACATCAATGCGTAAATTCCGTAAAACTGCATTTGGATTTTGGCCAGTAGGTTTCAGGTTCTGGAACAACGATAAGTAGTTTCGTTGTGGAGTAAATTTTCTTGGTTTAAATGGATGAATGGAGGCAAATATTTAATCTATGAGTACACAAATATGTTTTACCTGTAAACACATCAGGGACACAATTTACAAAACAAGACAAATTTCCAGAATCATAATCAGACTTGTTTCTCATGTATGGGCAGTTCCAAAGTCCAGACCATTGTAAGTTGGACTGTACGGTGGATACTTTTACAAATTTTACCTGTGTCATATAAAATTTACTCCAGTTGCCTTTTAGATGTTTGGCGGTACCTATTCATGTTAAGGGCCTCATAAATTATATGGATTGAGTCCTTAATGATATAAACCAACATATCTGTCTATGGGGCTGCATCAGGTTATTATAAAATCACATTTGAAGTTATCTCCCCCGGTTTGTTGCCCATGAGCTGATGATAAGTGCAGCAGACAGATCCATGATTCCTGTTTGATACATTTGTATTCAAACATATGAACGGTTAATTCCATGCAAATGAATACTTTCGAAATGCTCCAATTTTCTCCAGTTGTTCATTTGTATACTGTATTTGCTAAATAAAGTGGTAACTGGCACTTTTCCAACTCTATAGATTGTGACTTTCGCAGCAATTAGGTTGGAAAGTGAAAATCTATCCCGATTTAAGAGGCGCGAACAATTAAGCAGTGTAAAATTCAAACCATACGCAGCCTTCTACCAAGCTTCACATGCCCTTTTCGTATTCCCTGCATTAATTGATGAACATTGTTACAAAAAAAAAGACAAAAAAATATATGTCAGTCTTTTGTGCGTAGTGATTATCAGTATTTAAGGACTGTTTATAACTCTTGTTATATACTTTTGTAGAAAAAAGAGGAACGGCGAGTCTGGAACCTCTGCAGAAAAAGAGGACGACGCGGCATGGCACACCGAGGAGGCCCAATATGATATTATCACAGACGACGAAAAGGATAAGCCAGGGGCTGGGGATACATGGGTCAATAATTATGCATCAACGCAAGAGAATGTTTACCATCCGTCAATCGGGTACGGGATACAGGCTACTGATGCTTCGCCTGAACAATATTCTTATTTTAGTCCAAATAATGCCCCAAATGAAGGAAGAAGGGCCAGTGAAATGCGTGACGCCGCCGAAATCACTCTCAATCCGTATTATGAGAGCACCGAAATTGGTGCCAGACCACGAGAGGCAGACCTTAGCCAAATGTACTAACTGACGGTCTATATGTGCTATGACTGTGGCCACATTGATGCCAGAACACGAGAGGCAGACATTAGCCAAATGTACTAACTGACGGTCTATATGTACCATGACTGTGGCCACATTGATGCCAGAACACGGGAGGCAAACCTTCGCCGACTGCACTAAATGACGGTCTATCCGTACTATGACCAACCAACTGTTCTGAACGTCGTTAATTCAGGCATGTTGTGGGAATCTCATTCACGACCATGCCACACTTGACCAGTAGGAAAGCCATGGTCTTTGTATACAAGTGTTGTGGTCACTGACTATTCCATCATGTAATCCTTATCTGCCTCGTACGGTTTTCGTGACAATCTGGGGGGGGGGGGGGGGGGAGGAGGTTTAGACTAGTCAGGTGAAATGCTGGCGTGATGCGCCACCCATTTTCCTTTTCGGGTTTTTTTTGGGGGGGGTTGTTTTTTGGTCCTTTTTTTTTTTTTTTTTGTTCTGATTGTTTTTATTTTTGGGGGGTGGGTGGGTGGGGTGTTTGTTTGTTTGCTTCTAATTTTTATCTTTTGATTGTCGTATGTTCTGAAATAATTACGAAAGAAATCGGTAAGATGAAATATTTCTTCTAGCTTATGTGTGCAACTCTGTAATTGCTGCTTTACACAATCAAAAATACTATGTTTGCGTTGCGATTGCCAGAATAGTTTTAAAATAATCTATTTCCCGGTCGGCTTAAATGACCTTTGTGTATGCCACAGTGGCAAGCATGTGTTTTCACAGTTTGGCACAAAGAAACTGACAAACAGCTTGGACTATCATTGATGCAATTTTAACTATATCAATCATAGCCCACATTATTCTGTATCAGTACATCCAAATGCACTATATAATCCATTGTCCATCTTTGGAGATTCCATTAATTGTATGACTAGTAAAATTAGTACTGCACTTTGTAAATTTACCCTGTAAACCAGCGATGTACTCGTGGTTCGACTGACACTGCACATTTGTATTATTACTGAAAAATTGAGGTTGTCGTACAATAACCGTAAACAGCTCTAATTCTTGACATTCAATATGCATTGGAATCTCCAATTAAGACTATCTTGGTAAAGAAGCAATTCCTTTATTTACACCACAATTTTAAAGTCCCACTTCTGTGTATCCTTTATCTAATTATACCTCCAATTAAGAACACCTCCATTTTGGACCACATCTTCGGTCCCTAGGGGAGATTCGACTGCACATCGTAGCTTTACAATGGTACTGGCATAACGCTGTAACACGAAGTAATATTTTTGATGTATCGAAACAAAAACTATATAGATGAACACAGAGTTGGTTTGGTCATGAATCTTTTATGCCCCAAACTTCTATTCGCGCATGTACAACATGCACATATTATGATATTAAATGTCTGCGATTCTTCAGTGAAACACGGGTTGTACAGGCAAATAATAGTTCTGTTTGCATGAAAAATACAGACACAAGACCGTTGACAAGATAAATGTGGTGCTGTGTGCATAATAAATATGGAAGAGATTCATTTCTACCTATGAAATCCAGAAACAGGTTTATATCAGATACAGTTTTATTTAAGTCCTTATTAAATTTATTGGGGCATTTATGTTAAAGAAATGATGATATTTGTCAGCAATACTTTTATACTTAGCTACTGACATTGGTCACAAAATTAGATGTGGTTTATGTTATCAATATTAATATTTATGATGGATAAGTTTGAGCTAAAGACAGCATCGGTTTAAAATATTAGACTCTCTGAATTTTTTTTTCTACAAACGAGATGACGTGAAACATGGTGCTGGTTTCCACGTGCATAAAACTCTAAAATGTGTGTGTGTGTGTGTGTGTGTGTGTGTGTGTGTGTGTGTGTGTGTGTGTGTGTGTGTGTGTGTGTGTGTGTTCTGTTTCTTTTTGTGGGGGGGGGGGGGGGGTAGGGGTAGTCTCAAGCGATATGCTTACATTTTTGCCACAACGAGGTGTTTTACCATATTTAAACATATGTTGTGGACATTGTCCGTTATCACTAAATGCAGTTCGGTAATCCTGATCAATTATAATTGAGTCGTAGACTTTACTGAGCGACATCAAATTGAAGCGTGTTTCCTCGTAGAATGCAACACATGTGTGTTCTTTGTCACAATTGAATAAACCGGCCTAAATACCACTTCTATATATTCATATTGAAACTTCAAAATTAAATTAACCGAGGAGTTGATGGGTCGAAATAGAAACTACTAGTCAAATATAAGTTGTATATCTATAAAGAAACAACTATTCGGTATAAAGCAGTCACTAAGGGTGCATGTATTGGAGTCGAATGGACGCACATGTGATATTCCTGACAGTATGGAGCAGAGCAGAAAACGCCAGGGTATGGTGGCACAAAAGTGCCAACTAAAATATTTTTCTGTCTCCATAAAAATGCGAAGGCGAAAACAAGAAAATAAGAAAACACGAAGGCGAAAATGCGAAAACACAACCGCGAAAACACGACAAAAAATATGTCGTGTTTTTGCACTCGCATTTTCGTGTTTTCGTGTTAGCGTTTTCTCACTTTTGTGCCACCATACCAGGGTTACCATCTTTATTGTTCCCACTCTGTATAACCATGCAATCCATGACTATACAGATTAAGATTTGATGATGACTATCATGAAACAGTTCTAAACCTTCATCTAGAACACTTTCAAAACGGTATTTTGGGTAAAAAATAAAGATTCATCACATAATATACCCTGGTTTTATTATATGTTTTATATGTTTCCTTTTATCTTGTACTTTTTGTGTTTATGCTTTCCGACGGTGTATCTATATATTACTGTCAGGAAGAAGAAGATATTTTGATGAGAGCAGTAAGCGACTGTTGGGACGGATACAAGTTTAGTCAATTGACCTGAAACTTTGCAGATATTTTCAAAGAAAGGTCTTTGTCCGTCAAATATTGCCGCTTTTTGCGCTGGTTTATGTAAAGATCCCTCAAAATAAAACTGGTATATTGTGCTAACATTCACACATTTACATAGAAATAGCTGTTTACGTTCATATTAGGTCACTGGGCTGTGATTTAACAGCTATCCATATAATATGATACATGGATATAAAAGTCCAGGTCAACAGCTTTTCTCGGCGCACTTTTGTGTATCGTACCCAAAGTACGCCGGTGAAAGCTGTTGACTCAGTCCAAAATGTGGTACTGAAACAGTTCATCATTTTTGGAATGCAATTCAGGAGCGGATGAAACCAAAATTAAACCCTCTTGCAATAAAATGAGCGAAAGTACAATAAAAAAAAAGTGCACATATGACGGAAAGAAATCAAACAAGGACAAACACATAAGAGATTGACAACACATGGACACAACAGAGAGCAGGCCAAAAGCAGTCTATGACGGTGTGGTTTCTTAGGCAGTAAACCAATACCCAGTATCCAACCCCACCACTGGTGTTACACAAGGAGCTACACCTGCTCCTGCTTTTGATACCCTATTACCGCAATCATCCTAGGGTGGGCCTCAGTGACCACAGCACCCAGCATTGACACATCTTTGCTGCAAGCTCTGGTTGCTATGATGATCAGTCAACAGATCCTGTGGATCGTGCCACAGTTGAATGTATTCTTCAGGACCAGCTTCAGCTCCTACCTTCAGACCAACTCCGGGGCCCATCGCATATCTTTCTTTGGCCTAATCTTCACAATCAGCTCTCTCCCTCCCTCTCAAGAGAACCGTGGCAGGGAATGAGACAGGAGGAGGGATCGCTGGCACTGCCACAAATGCAAGAAAGCAAACAAGCCAGCAAGGTGCCATTCATGGCCCCTCATCCCACCTTGGGGTTCCCCCCTCTGGCTCAACAACCTTCACTGCTGTGGGATGTAGTGCAGTCTTCATCCTGGCTCCCCTCCCAACCTCCATGGATTGGGGTTCACTCACGACCTATAGCAGATGTATTTGGTTGCTTTGGCTTCTGATCCATTGGAACAAGTTATTATTGACAGGGATATTGTTCCACCTTTGCTGGGCCAAGAAATATCCCTACAGGCTCAAGCAATTTGCCATTTTCACTCACATTCCCTGTAGTCTATGCCATCAGAGGCAGACTTCTCAGAGGATGAGGAGTGCTGTCCACATACCCAGTTATTGGAACCGAGTCCATACACGTCCTGCATCAACATCAGTAACTCCATCCAACAACCAGCCCTAATATGGCAGCAGGGGAGATGGTGAAGGAGATGCTTCATGAAGTCACCACCCATCGGCACACTAGTCAGAAGCACAAGGACTCCAATGGCCAGGGCAAGGAATGGCTGCTTGATGCTACTTTAGCAGCCAACAACTTACATTTGATGGTTGTCCACTTTTGAAAGCAGGGTCTGAGTCTGCCTGAGATGCTTCAACCCTCAGAGCTGAAGCTAGGGTCCCAGATGTCCGAGGAGCAGGACAAGTAGCAATCCTCTTCTTCCCATATCTTGGGGACCAGACTAAGGCCATATCAGAGCAATTGGAGGCTTCCTCGGCCAGCTTGTTCCGTGAATTTATATTATTGGAATTACTTTCCAAGCCTAGGAGCCTCCTTAAGATGTATCAGGTTCCTGCTTCCACATGGGACATCAAATGTTGCCAAGCTCAGGAGGCATTTGGCACCGTATATCTGGGAAAAAGTTCCCTCTCAGTGCTTATGTTCCACAGAGGATAATGGACAGGATTTTTTTTATCATACAGGCAGGCCAATTGCCCTGTTCTGGGTCTAACACCAAAGCCCTAACCCAGAAACAGCTACTATACAGGATCACTGACTGTTTGGTTCCACAATCAGTTTTATAGGACAATCATTGCAAGACTTCCCAGCAGATTCAGCAGTCCTTCCTGCAACAGCATAACTGGGAAAAGTCCTGGGTGGGCAGAGGTGGTGGCAGTGGTAAACAGAGCAATTCCTTGGACAAAGCAAGAAATTTAATCGTGGAAGTGGCAGAAGCAGTGGGTATCACGCCAATCACCAAAGAAGAGATGGCAGCAGAGGAGAGGCTTTTGGATTGCGTCCACAGCCAGCCACCCAGCATGGTACCAGGCATGCCTCAGTCATCCTCGAGCTTTCATGTACCAATCACTCAAGAGGCCACACAAGTGAGAGCGTGTGTCATGCTGTGCAGTTAGATGGCACTAGTAAAGCAAATAGTTCCGACAAAAAAATTACCCATATTCATAAATTTCAACCCAACAATGACAGTAACGTTAATTACAACAAAGGCATAGATACAAGAATTACAAAAAACATCAACATCCATCTTTCAATACCGTTGTGAAGAAATAAATTTCACTCTTGAATTGAGACAAGCATTCATCCATAAAAGGCAACTGGTGGTTTTAGATCAGTTACCTACATCTTTACAATAATCCTCATTAACTACAGAATTTAGTTCATTCCAAAACACATAGGCCTATCCAACTAAAACCCAAAATTTATCACTTGTGCCAAAGATAAAAAGAGACATGGCAGGCCTGACACCCTTTTGTTCTCCTAAACTGCCAGTTACCTGAGTTAAAAGTAAATAAAGATAGTAGGCCTACATCATTATCCTGATATTTATGAATCTTGAACATTACAAAAACGCTTAAAGATCGATATATTTTAAATTAGTCAGTTGAGTTGACAACAAAACAAGAAGGTAGGCCTACCTCCTTTTTGTGATATTTATGAATCTAGAACATTGTAAAAATACTCTACCCCCATTACAACTATGCGTCAGAACCCCACAGCACAACGTATATAGCCAATAAAGCGTTTATCAAATACTTCGGGCACTCAGACAGTTGCAGTTGCACATGTAAACAGACAAGAGGGGACCCAGTCTGCACCCCTCTGGTGCTTAACAGAGATACTGTTGTGGCATACAAACAGTTTCAGCTTTTTCTTCATCAAGCCAAAGTTTCCCAGCTGGTTCCACTGTATATTTGCTCAAGATTAGTGTCATAATGTGCACTAGTAACTGCCGTATTTACTGCCAGTTGCTAACTTTCTTACTGTTTATCACACCCACTAGAGTAGTTTCTATATACAATATTACGATGGTCCTGAATTTGTCCTATGAATAAAGAGTACTCGGATTCAGAGAAAGTATATCAAATTCTGTGTTTAAAGTTGAGTAGAGTGCTGACCATCTATTGTACAAATGAAATTACTGTGAGCAGACCATGAGATTTTAAGAAAGGTCATTTGAGCATATTTTGTTGTACAATACCCGTGTTTTTTTTCCTCATATGTTAAACTGGGATAACAAGGAGGCTGTCATTTCTAATCATCCTTAATTTTTAAATTTGGATTAAATACCAAATGCCACTTATTGGACCATCCGGAAGCAGAATGTCAGAGTTCATTATTTTCAGCTGAAACAACAACAGGGTTATGTGCTATAACATGAAGCACTGTGCTCTCTGCAAAAAGACGAATATTTATGTGTATTATATCGATATATATTATATGAATAAAAAGTGGTCCTAATATTGAACCTTGGAAAACTCCTTCTTCGACAAGCCCCAAGCTACCTTGACTCTACACTATTTATTAATATCTTTTGTGTCCGTTCATAGAGACTATTTCGAACCAGGCTAGAAACTGTCCAGAAATAACTATGTTTGTAAGTTGTATACTGTTAAATGCCTTAATTATATCGCAAAAGACGACATAAACATTTTTGTTTATCAAACGCTTTGCAAAATTGGCGAAACAAAAAATCCAATGGTGGGAGGCCACACCAGATGACTACAATATCCCACAAAAAATTGTTGACATGCTTAAAAACGGTTTTGCTATGACATTCCCAGCTGAACTTAACAGCAATATTGGCGATACTACCTTTTACAACTCTGAGTTTTTCCACCATTGTAAATGATTGTCACAATTGCATTCCTCCATTCAGATAAAAAAAGCTAAAAGTTTACAAAGGGAATTCAAAATAAAGGGAGCAGCCTCTGTTAACATTTTTTCTGCCAATGGCATAAGAACCTGACACTTTACTAGTGTCAAGGTTTCTTTAGGATAACAAGCAGTGATCATAAAAGTGCACAGAGAAGCATCTGGAACTATAGTGCACCTGGAAGAATAAGTTGACGAGTGAACATGCGTATTGAACAAGAAATTTGCATTTACAATTTCAATGTAGAGCTATTATCTGCAGTATGCCACCACGTTCTAATAGCTAAACTTATGGACCTGTAATAACCTTTCATGATTGTGTTTTACATTTTTCCACCAACATTTGTTGGAATATTAACCATTTATTATTTCTTGCCATCGACGAACGCAATAATCCCGCAATGACAGAAGGATCAAGTTTTCACAACGTAATTTTTTTAATGATGGGACCCTTTATTGATAAGGCGTCTTCATATTAAATGAGAGGCTACACTTGATTCAGATCCGTTCCTTTGCTTCAATGCTTATTAAAATTTAAAGTCGGTTTTAAGTGTCGATGTCTGTTCTTTCACAGACTGGAAGGATGGTCGGAAAAGAGCACTGTGTTTTTATCTAAAATAACGAAAATTTAACTAATACAATCTGCACACCATAAATTTGTTATGGACATGATAATAAGCAAGACTACGGAATAAGTAACATGTGTCTACTTTATATAAGTAAACTTATAATAATGATAATAATAATAATAATAATAATAATAATAATAATAATAATAATAATGATTATAATAATAATAATAATAATAATAATAATAATAATAATAATAATAATAATAATAATAATGATAATGATAATAATAATAATAATAATAATAATAATAATAATAATAATAATAATAATAATAATAATAATAATAATAACAAAAGAACTTTTTTACACTGGATAGCCTGCTCAGTCAAAGACTGTTCTCCCACAGGGCCCATTAGGCAGATCTTAGCAAATAGTAGTAAAATTTCATAGATCTTAACATGTGCAAAAAGCAGGAACTATGTAACAACAGGAGATTAAAAGTTCCAAAGAAAATAGTAACTTGCACCATATGATTAACAGATCTGTATGCAATAGAAGGTATTCATATGTAATTACATTAACAACAGACCTGCTCTGTCCCCTCGGTTGCTAAGCAACAGGACTGTGCCTCCGCCATGAATAGGGCACTTGTACCAGTCATGTTACTTAATCATCCAGAAATAGTATTTCTTACCAAATAAATTGAATTTTTTTAATATTTTTCTATATCCAGTATGTTTTAAAACGTTGTGAATGTCTTTTCGTAAGCTTTTTGCTTTCTCTAATTATTAAATTTATCATAGATGCTCGTGCTCGTTTGGCTTTGCTTGCTATATGTATCTGCCCACCTTCCTGCAGCCCAGATGACAGCACAGGATGCCATTTAATTTGACTACCTCCTATTAACACTTCACGAAAACGAGACCCAGGACTGTGATTTCTAAGGTATATTTATATATGACGTCATGACAGCTACAGTAAATCTCAAAGGTGTATCGAAAAAATACGCCTGTGGAAAATTCCTGACACAATAATAATGATATACAAGGTAGCATAACACACATTGTCTCAATTTGCAAATGAAGGAGTGTTAATTATTCATTATGGTTAGCAACAATCATGTATTATAATCTATTTGCTTAAATATCAGGAACAATAAAAAACTACAAATAAATAGACAAGCGAAACAAATACTACACAATGAACAACTCCAAGAACATCTCATGATTCTGAATCACTAAACACAAATCATAATGACCCAAATATTACAGATACGTCCATGTTGTGAAAAGGGGATTTCAATGTCTCATTATTTCCACGGAACCCTTCCCTCAAAGCAAAGAACCTATTACGATGAATGCGCAAAATCTGTTCGCATCGATGAACAAGGATTTAGAAAAGAGCTATAAGCTACTGCGAAGGGGGCGCTTACCAGAACACGTCTTTAGCTACATATCTACACACAGTAACATAACTAATGAGAAAACTAGTAAGTCCCACACATGATTGTGAAAATCTCCAAACCGGGCTGTACATTGCATTTACTGATGGATATTATTTGAATTTCCATAATTCGTCTAGTTATATACCACACATTGTCATATTCAAGCATACATGCATTTTGACAATGGTATGATTTTACATTATTTACAACGAAGAAATTGCAGAGAGATATGGGCGAAAAATATTGGTCCATCAATGGTGCGTCAAAATTACTTCCAGCATAATTAACTATGGTAACACTGCTATTAATATTCCTTGTCGCATTTAAGGAAAATAAACCATAATGTCGGCTCTGTGCAGAGCTATATTTTATCACCTGCAATGGTGACATGGGCCATGGTGCCAGCAATAGTGGTACATGTACGACCCAGTCTCAGTCTCACACAAAGATGCTCGACATAACTAAGATAAACTATCCAGCTAGAAAAAGTACATGCTGGACCAGGGTAAGTCAAATTGTTCGTATCTGAACTTATACTATACAAATTTAGTAATTATGTTTGGTTTGACAAGTATTCTTCATTCATTATGAAGCACTGCATTTATAAGCAAAACTTCACGTGTTTAGCTAATTGACTATTTGGCACGATCATATTTATTCATTATTATGTGGGTTGTCTTTGCTGAATATTTAGCTCAGACAAGGAGCAGCTACTCAGAGAGACATGTGCAGGTAAAGGATCTGAAACGTGTTCTGAGTAGTTACCCACTGAAGACCCTTTAATTTATTTGGACTAATACAGCTTATGTCAAAACTCTACAGAGCAACGTATGCAATATGGACAATAGTGCTTCCATATGTATATAGGTTAGACAGTGATAGGTTAGCCTTTGGAGAATAAAAAGTTCGGACTGCGGAATAGGGTAATGACTAGTAGCAGGTGGTTCTCGATAAAAAGACACAAATATAATAATTCAGTAAATTATGAAATATTTATTGCAATCCGATTTAATACACGTAGAGTAAATATTATGCCATATTTATCAGTGCTATAGGTAAAATACTCATGTCAATATAAAAAAGGATTTATGAGGTCACTTTACAAGGGAATGCAGGTGTATGCGCGGTGATGTTAACCCGTATTTTTGCATGAAGCCTTTAATTTTAAACGATCTACAAATATTTAGTGGAAGAATAACAAAACAATTACAGGTAAACGTTTTCCTGCACAAAACAAAGGATGCGTTAAATATTAGCAAAAAATAAGTACATATAAACACATTGATGATCCAATACACCAAAGAAAATAACTTTATTGAGTTTACGTGCACAGGATAATGATACTATGATGACATTTCAATGACTTTCCTCGTCTATATGCTTACCACTTATATCGGATCTTGGACATTTTAAAGCATCATTTGCGACAACATGATATTCAGACGTTTGGGATATGGAAAATTACTCGCGGCAATTTCAGACTCCAAAGTAATACACTCATCCAGTAAATTAATCAAAAAGAATGCTTTAATACATCTATTTCCTGTCACAGTTAACAAGGACTACAACCCTTACATATATGGCCCTTTAGAGCAAATGAATATAACATCAGCAAAACGATAAACGTTGTGTGTACTAACAAGTATCGCAGTATGGAGCAGTTTGATAGATAAACGTGCATGCGAAAAGGTAGAGCAATCACACACGATGAACTATACTATTAACCGTGCCTTAACTTTGGTACCAAGTGATGCACGTGATAAAGGTGCGCCACGTAATCATTTTAAAGGCGACGCGTCGCGTAATGACGTCGACTTTGAAGATGGAGAAAAGATCACTCTAGTGGGCATGCAGAGGTGCAAGGAAATATCTGAATCGGTGATATAAAAAAGTCATCGTTAGATTGCCAGGCATATGTTTGCTGTCATATAAATTTTCAGGTATGAAGTGCAAATAAATGATAAGATTGAGTGCTGACGATGCACTGTTTGTTTGGTGTCTCTAACATGGTTTCCCATAGCTCTGGTGGTACTCGGTTTAACACTCCAGGTTCCTCTGGATGACCATCAGTCTCAGCACCCACATAGTAATGGGAACGCGTGATGCCTTGTTAGGGTGGCCACAACATAAACGTACTTGAATGACGCATACACATTGCATGGCGTAAATAAAATACAAATGTTGTGTAAACTACCTCCGCCACAAATAACGTCATAACTCTAACAGCATTGTGTGAACAGAATCATTTAATTAGATCTATGTTTGGTTCCATTCGTTCCTGGTGACACATGCCACGATAAAAGGGTTTCGGGTGTGGGAAGGACATAACAAATATTATTTTCAAGCATGATATATCAGCATAATATTTATTTTAAGTATACTGACCGTATAAGTTAATTTTTACCTTTAAAATGTGTTCTTGTGGAGGAATACCAGAAATATTACATGGCAGAATTGGTTGTTTTTATACCATTACTCGTGATTCCATACAATGTTACATCGTGTGGTTGTTTGTTTTATACCATTGTCCATTATTCCAGCGAATTATTTTAATGTGACTAATCGTTGTAAACAATAACCTATGACGCCAAAGAACTGGCTCTTCTACACTCTATGGGACGAGTAACAGTCACAGACAATAAATCGAATGTTTTTATCTGAGTAAATCATTAAACCCACTTTTTTTAGCTTCATGTAGCTCCAGAAGAGCAGATACATAATTCTCCACCTCATGCAGAGAGGAGTCAGGCTCATTACATTCAATGCAACACCCGTGAATACAGATTGCGGTAACTATAAAGTCGTGTAGTGCGACATTATCAACCAATGCGTAACACTCATTAAATGTGCATTTGGGGATTGTATATTCAATCCTAAAACGGAACAAAGAATGTGAAAAAAAACTTGCAATAAGAGATCAAACGTTCACATTCTATGTACGGGGATCCGTGGGTTACTGATATTGTATTATCTAAATTATCTACACCAAGCAACAAATTAAAGTTAATTCGGGTAGCACTAAAATTTTAAACTAGTTGTCGATAATAATCAAAATCTGTTCATATTCGATAAATAGATCAATTTCGGTTTTGGCATGCACAGGAACTAATAGTGAAAAAGTGCAATCAAAGAATAGAGTTGGTCTACCCACTCCGAGGCAGAATATGAGACACAGTGAGTTTGACTAAAGATACATCATACTGCAGTAAACGATCATAGTGTCCCCCTATGTCATCATTAGAAAAACTGGGAAAAAACAGAAATAATTGATGAGTCAATGCCATTTTCGTAATTATCACAGTAATTAAAGATAATGCAGGTAACCAAAAACATTTGTTATTCTATTTGGGGCCAGAATGTCACTCACACACACACACACACACACACACACACACACACACACACACACACACACACACACACACACACACACACAGATAAATGTAGTGACACGGCCTGTCACAAAATCTGAAACAGGAATCAAAAAATATTTAAAAGTTAATGCCTGTCTTGGTATTTTGGTATAAATACCCTAAAAATGTACATAGAAACCCCCAGGGGTAGAATCTAAGTGAAAATAACAAAAACTACAAATGGAATGAAAACATCCTATATATAAATGGGAAAAAAGGTAAACATGAGAAAACCATGATGGAAAGCATATTGAGAGCTGGGTATACAGGCTTAATGTACGGTAATATTAGGCAAACTAATGCAGTTTACTATCAAAGAACACAAAGTTGGAATCCATTAGAACTGCACACATACAGATACCACAAATTGCTAATGAATTTATATGTAGTGCTTACAAATAGGGTACATTATACGAGCTTCGTCAACATCAAGCTATCAGATGTGTCAAACTTATGTTACAAGATATCTAAGCATAATACCTCTTGGTACTCAGCTTTCAAGATAAGAAGTGGGTACGTCTGACAGGAAAATCTAAACAGCCTTAGACATTGGATGTGTTGCTTGCGTAGACAAGCTCAGTGAGGCAACAAGATACTAAGGATAGGCAGACGGTTGTTGTGCAGGCAATTTACATGGTGGATTTGACACGACGAGGTCATTGTGAATACCAAGAAGTCTGAATACGATGAGAACTGAGAAAACATGTTACTCTCAACACCCTTTGTTGCTGGGTCTCCATTTACAATATTGGCCACTTGTATCATTCTGCTTCCGGAAAAAGGTTGGTATTTTAATTAAGTATGACGTCATGGTTGAACGTGCGAAGTTGCCCAATTCTGCCCGGAGCCCCATGAGCGTCTGCAAGGCCTGCCCAGGCAAAGCGACTATAAGAAGGTCGCCTATGGTCATCCATGCAGTTAGACAAGTGGTTATCTTCAACCATGATGGAATATCATTCTGTAATAGTATGACATAACATTTCGCAAATATTGTTCTTTTATAAGCATTAGAAGCTCGACATTTTGCCTGTATTCAGACGTCAGGCCATAAAAATAATTCCATTTTTATTCGTAAATGTTTTGTGCCATGCATAAATCGCAAAAATACGAATGGCTTACAACAAGGCTAATATTGCTACAATGCTGAAATTACCCTGGTATCTTATACACACACACACACACACACACACACACGCACAATCGATCAATCAGTCAATAAATTAAGCACGAACTCGCATAACACTATCGATTATACAAATACACATGCATACAAATTAAAAGGTCTCAATCCTTTGCCAGGACCAATTTATTGTGTTTCGCTCTCGAGCTCACATAACTTATTTGCGACCAGCTAGACTATGTTATTTGTTATCAGGGATCCATCATTGCGACGACTCTTACCCCAAGAATATTTGATTCATTAATGCAAATGACAGCTTGCATGTCACCTACAGACGGCAGCGCAGGTAATTTCCCCAGGTATCTATCTGTTGCAAATCAAGACACGGGGGGGGGGGGGGGGCAAAAGCGGATTCACTCATTGAAGTAATATGTCAGTTCACACAGGAAGCCAGTGTTGCCACTAGAGACAAGTTTACATCACATGGAAGGAATGATTTAATTACGGAGAACAAAAAAGGCTTTGTGGAAGTCTAATTGTATCAAATGAAAATGCAACTAAAATATACAGAGCCATGTGGATCGATATCCAGAGACACGGACGCACCCACGGATAGACAGACAGAAAGACAGATAGATAGATAGATAGATAGATAGATAGATAGATGGATGGATGGATGGATGGATGGATGGATGGATGGATGGATGGATGGATGGATGGATGGATAGATAGATAGATAGATAGATAGATAGATAGATAGATAGATAGATAGATAGATAGATAGAGAGAGAGACAAACAAAAAGAATCCATATAAATAATCAATAAAAGAGGCGTGGTCTTATTATCAAAGTGTTATAGACTAAGTGGTACATGGTGTTGAACGCTTACTAATCTTGAAAAAAAATATATACATATATGTATAATATATATATATATATATATATATATATATATAGATATATATATATATATATATATATATATATATATATATATATATATATATATATAAGCCTTATGGATTTCATTGGTAGGACCACCCCGATGCACAGGTGTCCATGGACAAAACGTAGTTAAAATCTATTTTTGAGAGTAATTGTTATTTTATGACTAAGGAAACAGGAAGCATCAACATTCGATCACCCGGTGACAACGTTTTGTCACTGTAAAGTTGCCCCTTTATACAATCACATTAACTCGCATTGTAATTTGAATTTTCATCGTAGCCACACCACTGCTGCAGAATATAGCATTCAGAAAACCTGTCAATCATAGCGGTGAGGCCAGCTTTGAGATGCATCGCACGGTGGACGGGGACACGTGTTCAGAAGACAGGTTTTGTGCGGTGGCTGGTTTGTCTCCTGCTAATTCCAGTTTGCCCATGCCCTGGTGGGTCGTTGACCTTGGATCACCGACGCCTGTAGGCTCTGTGTCCGTCACATTACCTAAAATAGTCAATCGTAAGTAAGCCTACGTCTTATCGGTTCCCATTATTAGTGTCTGTATAGAATTATAGCATATTAACTAGTAAGTAGCATTGTACGTGTTTCGTTTATTAAGAGGGGCATCAGTCGAATTGTAACGATACAGTCATCGTTTTTCTTTTCTTTTTAAAGTAATGACCAGCAGGCCAAATGACATAACTTTTTTAGGTTTTCTCAGCTTAATTCCCAACTCCACAATTTAAATATAGTCCAATCACCTACCTGCTCATGCTCCAACCAAAACGAAGACATTTATCACTTTTTCCTTACCTGCCCTAAATTCCTAGTGTACAGGCAAGATTTACTGGATACGGTGTGTCACATCCTTGCACCTGGTGTGCATCCAAATATCTTAGTTCATTTAGCTAGTGACATACTCATACAATACTTTAAACAGGGCAATGCAGAACTCAGTGATGATGTTAATTACCAAATATTTGAAGCTGTGCAGACTTACACAGTGAAAACAAGACGCTTTGAGTTTTGAGCCACTTCCAGTTTATTATATTGATATATTAGATTTTTTTCAGCTGTCAACGCTTCAGATTTGTCTTTGATTCAATTGTACCGAATTAGATACGTCATACCATATGTCAATTTATAGATTGTATGTCCTGTGTGTGTATTGTAAATACTTTGTGCGTCATGTTTGTTGTGGAGAGCCTCCAGATTAGTTCTTTGTAACTATTTAGGCAATCCATGTGAAATAAATATGTTTAAAATAAATAAAATCTACCAAGTGTTATAGCAAGACTTTGATATTTCCAGAATCATTCTGCCCTAAAGGTGGAATTCAGAATTCTAAATTGCTGGATTAACACTCGCCTTTTAGGAAAGCGTGTTTTTGTAATATCTCAGATATATCTTGGACCATGTTCAAGATGAAAATGACGAATCTTAAATTACAAGATAAACACGTTTCTGGAAAATGTGCTCTATTTAAAAATGCTCCAAAATCCACCACTCCCCCCCCCCCCCCAAAAAAATATAATAATAATAATAATAATAATAATAATAATAATAATAATAATAATAATAATAATAATAATAATAATAATAATAATAATAATAATAATAATAATAATAAATAAATAAATAAATAAATAAATAAATAAATAAATAAATAAATAAATGAAATGACTTGCACGGTTTCAGAGGTACAGATCCATATCCATTCTGCGTAAAAGAATCAGACATTTGTTAACACGTAAAAACTTTCGGCATTTGCATGAGCATACAAAATGTCGCATCTTCGCTACAAACATATTTAACAATTTTCTGACAATGTTAAAATGTAAGCTAATTTTGAAATGTTTCGATAAGATCCGTCGGAAATTATTTACTTTTATACATTAATACTTTTCAATCTGTGGACCTAAGAAATAATCTTGGCGCATCTCCTGCCCTCAAATATCAGTTTTTCCCTCTGTTGCTCCCATGTCAGCAAAGCGTCCAGTCTCAACACCGGGCCGATGAACAAGACGGCGTTTTCAGCGCAAATTGTAGACAAACTATGAAGTACATTTATTACATGTTCACTGGTTCTTAAGAAACATATTCAGAGAATGTATGAGCAGCAATGTGAAAAATAAACGTTGTTCCCATGATAACAAATGTCAAACCGTACTCTACCGCGGATTTTGAGCACGTAAAGTAAGCGTTTGATAACAGGCTTTAGCCGCTGAAATAATGCTTTATAATAGTTCAAAACTACCGACACAGACGCTATTCCTCTATCAGGCACACCAACTTTTTTTATCCTTACTCCCACAAATCCCTGCTGACACTGATCGCATCTTACCCTCACAATGTTTGATCTTAACAGTAAAAAAACAATTAATGCATAAGATTGCCATTTTTTCCAGATCGCCCAATCAATGCATACATCTTAGTAGGTAACATTTCTGACAAGGCGGGGCCATCTATGTTCCGAAATTTTGCTCAGTGTGGAGTACTACAGAACGAATCGTCTGCTAGTAATCTTACGGTGTCCATCGAGTGCTCTAATGGAACCCTGTTTGGAACACATGTTGCTGTCGTAGGAAGAATAGGCTGGCAGACTATGCATCTTTGTGAGGTGCAAGTATTCAAGCAAATAAGAGGTATAGTATGAGGTATATGTGTGAATTGGTACAGACATACATACATAGTTACATATATACATTCCTTTACACAGGCAGGCAGACAATCGTGTGTATGAATGAATGTACGTATGTATGTATGCGTATGCATGTATGTATGTATGTATGTATATATGTTTGTATGTATGTGTGTATGTATGTATCTATCTATCTATGTCTATGTGTATGTATGTATGTATGTATGTATGTATGTATGTATGTGTGTATGTGTGTATGAAAATGACATTGTCACATGGAACTACCAAAATACAAAAGGCCAGGGAATAGATTAAAGTCAACTCAAGCTATATGTGTGTGTAAAAATGTACGTACGTATGTGTGTATGAATGTATGTATGTATGTATGTATGTATGTATGTATGTATGTATGTATGCATGTATATATGCATGTATATATGTGTGTATGTATGTTTGTATGTGTGTATGTATGTATGTATGAATTTACGTATGTATGTATGTGTATGTATGTATGTGTGTATGTATGTATGTATGTATCTATCTATGTCTATGTGTATGTGTGTATGTATGTATGTATGTATTATGTATGTATATTTATGTATGTATATATGTGTGTATGTATGTATGTATGTGTGTTTGTATATTTAAGATCAGTGAAAGTTTCATTAATGACTGTGAAGGATTAGCAGTTCATACACTCCGATGATATTAGTAAAGTAGCGTATTAGCACACCTGGAATATAGCACCTGAATTTCCAAGAGCCAATTATTCTGTAAGATTTCATGCTCGCTTGTATTTCATTTACCTGAACGCGAGTCTCTGTTCTGCAGGGACGGTAGTACACAAACCCCATCATTTTTCCCAGCACTGTGGTTTCCAATCACGATGAGCTGTGTCCTAAAATTCACACAAAATTTTACACAGATTATATCCCGGCAAATATGAAGCTTCAACCACTTATACAGACTATATTTACGTTCACTGCAGGCACTGAATGGGCGATCGAAACCTCAGTTACTGAAGAGACATCCAGAGTCTTTGAAAACATGAACACGTCAGTAACGCTGCGAAACAGAGATAAGAATGGCAACATATGCAACATGGTGCATGCAACGAACCGTGCGTGCTCATCCATTTTACTTCTGCGGAGTTGAATAAAGCCTTTCAAAAAGTCTCTCAACTTGAAACATTACCTCTGCAGAATCCCGATATTAATATTAAAATGAAGGGATTGCGGTATTCTGAACCGCCTCGGTTTCTGTTTTTGGGGAAAAGTTCGGCGACACAATAATGACCATGCATGAATGTCACCTTTTGCACAGCTAGAATCTTAAGTAACTTATTTTGACTTGTGTTAATTTATGAAGCATACAAACAAAAAAAATAGCATAAACAGTTACTCTCAAGTAAGACAGAACAGCTTAATATAGATATTATTTCTCTATAGTAATATGATAATATGGTTTTGTAAAGAAACATTCCATTGGCTTTGTACAGGGAGGTGGATTGACATGTACTACTCTGCTATCATATTTACAATAATGAGTAACTACAGGCTAATCCAATACTGCGAATTTATAAAGTATCATTTCACACAGTAATATGATTATAATATATTTATAGAGAATCATTATGCAACAATAACATAAATGTTGATTAATTTGGCCCATTTCAGTGTGGGTCGGGGTGCTGGGAGGACTTGCCGCTGCATTAGGTGTCTCTCTGTTGGTCGCCATCGTCTTGATCATTCATTTGTGCAAACAGTATAGCAAGAGCAAAGACCAGATCATCAGGTAATAAAAGTTTATAACTGCCTGTTTTTGTCGCATTTTCGTTCATCAATTTCATGAGCTACCAACATAGGCCAATAATGTAGACGCGCTTCCATATTTCTACCCATAATAGCCTACACAAACCTTTTGCAACTGATCCTTCCAGGGCAAAAAAAGATATCATAGTACGTTAATTTTTCTGACATAACATTCAGCCAAAATGTATTCACACAATTTTCAAGAAAAAAAAAACGGTACCTCAGTGGCACAAAAATGCATTGGCAAAGGCAACAGCTGGTCGTTGTTTACGTGCATCAGCTGATAAAATTACCATGACGTCAAAACGTTTTAAATTTTAATGCATCATGCCACTTCCTGACCTCCTTCTCTGGAGATCACCGCTTAAAGGTTCTGGGAAGTTGTCAGTTTCGGATGTCAGGAAGACATAACATGCTCGGGTCAAGAGACACTTGATCGTTAATTCTCTCAGTGCCAATCACAGTACAGTTGTACTCAATTGATGTATTCTAATGATTCCAGATTCAAACGTCTGGTGCGAAGACGTTGACCTCTCAGTAAAGTACCAGCTTTCCGATATTTGCAGCTTTGAGATACCCACCCTAATCAACAACTTTATTCCGGCCTTTTTGGGTGGATTTTGTCAAATTTGCGCCAAGAAAATCAAAACTGTTGACTGGTTTTCTTTTTTAGCACTGAAAATGTTTATCTATTTTATTGTTTTATGTTATTTGTTTTGTTTTTATACGTTTGAACTTTCTCCTGCCTAGAAACAGATGAGGGAGGTTTTGCCATGAATTGATAAATCAAGTAATATCTGAAAAGTTGAAACGCTTGCCATCTGATTGGCAGACCTCAATTTTAAACGCCGGCTGGGAAATTTTAAAGACCAAACTGATGACGAGTGTTTTTCATGGGCCCTTTTTTCCAGTCAGTCGTTGCAGCTTTATTGGTTTTCTTGTTGAATACAAAAGAAAAGAAAAATTATGTATCTAGTCTATCAGAAACGATTCTTCCTGAAAATAGCGAAAAACAAATTTTACTTCATAATTTATGTCACAGATCCGCTGTATTTTGCGTGTATCCAAATTAACTCGGTACAAATATCCATCTGTATCGCCATTATGCAATTTTATCTATTCACAAGTTACAACAATTTTTGTAAAATCTTATGCTAGTATTTACGTAGTACTATACATGCATTCGCAATTGATATCCCTGCAAATGTTCACATAAGTTGAAAATCTATCTTTACTCTTATGGGGGATCATTGGTGCCAACCTAATGTTATCTTTTATCACGTAATTACGAGACAAAATCTCATAATTACGAGATACTATCTCGTAATTACGTCACGCATTATTGATATAAATATACATGTTTTGCACAGGCGACTAAAGGGAAATAACGGCTGTTCAGATACAGAACAAAGCCGTGGTGACACTGCGATGAATACATGGACACCGGGCCTGCAGGCAGACATTATGTTGGAAACTCAAGCAGTCTACGATTCACTGGAAGACCTAGACCAAGATGCCGCTCTTTCCAAACCAGGAAAAGAGCTGCCACGTGGTAATAACAGACAATCTGAAACCAGCACAGATATTAACAACGTGGAAATTCTTTATGCCAAAGTGGATATGGACAAGAAAAAAGCAAAAGGAGCAGACTCCCATAACACTCTATTTGATACAGCTGACATATATGCCGTACCAGAAAAGAAAAAGAATCCATTGAAGGGTACAAACGATAGTAATCCTTCCTTGTATTATAATATATGACCAAGGTTAGAAACATGCAATAGGAGCTATACCAAATCAACAAGATGTATGTTCAAGAATAGACAAGAAGCCCCACTCCCACAACCCTACCCCATTGCAGTTGCCTGTGCAGAGGGACACATGGTAATGAATGTTATAATGTATTTTTGTTATCGGAAATAAAGGGAATAAGGTTAGAATGATAAAGCCGTAATCGCTTCGTTTGTCAAAGATACTTCATCTCCAGTAACTCATGACTTCACTCTAAATATGCAGTCTCCTTGTTTTTAAACACAATCTGATATGTTTGACGTATCTGCCGAGCAAGCATATTTTCAAGTGTTCAAAATGGTTTAGAGTATGGACCTGTTTTTGAACACTTTTGTGTAAAAAAAAAAAAAAACGTAAAAGGTATTTGCGTGCTCTCATTGCTCAAAATCGCAACACATATATCGCTCGACATCGATTTTGCATTCAAGCAGACGTGTTCAAATTTTAAACACATATACCTCATTATGTAATTAAAGAATAGGTGAAAGTATTTGTCATTTTTTTTCGTTAAAACTAGAGTATGCGCGTGTGAATATTACATGTATAATACGTGCTCAGAAGCTGTTGGACTATCTATCCTACTACACTTAGAGTGTAGAGCGTTGAGATTCTACACCACACTCGATCCATATTGCGTTGAAAGAAACTGACCGATTCTTCAACCCATTAAAAAGTAGTACACCAGTTCAACTGATAAAGTCAAAGTGTCAGTATTCAATTTCTTTTCAAAGAAAGCAACAAATTCTCATTCACCCGAGGTTTTAATACTAAAGATGACTTGGTTGTCCGTCACCAGATGTCACTGCATGAGTGCGACTTTTCTTTAAACGGGAGAACAAGAATTATGTATTTCACATACGTACAAGTTGGGCCACCATGGATTTAACCTTTAATTATTCAATATCGGTGTCTCCGTTGTAAAGAAGTAGTTTTGGATAAACGATGAGTAGTAGTAGTAGTAGTAGTAGTAGTAGTAGTAGTAGTAGTAGTAGTAGTAGTAGTAGTAGTAGTAGTAGTAGTAGTAAATTCCTTATACATGTATAAAGTTGACACGTTTGCATGCTTGTGAGGGATGTCATTGTAGGTGGCAGCACTTACTAATCTTCCTATCTGTTCTATCAGTTTACTTGAAAGAGGAAACAGCTGAAGTCCATGTTAAGCTCATTTTGTCACTCGCTACCACCTCTGTCTTCTCTGCATCTGCTGTTTTGTCCCATAGAGTCCCTTCCTTGACATTACGACCAGCTTCAGAGTACCTTTCATGGCCAAAAAAGCGCAAACGTGTCAACTTGCGTTCTGTCCAGAGCAACATAATTTTTTTCTTAAATAAAATTATTTTCCCCTCCGAATATGATATAAATCGATTCATACTTCGTTGAAATAACCAACTGGATATTGTCACCAAAGTGATAATGATAATAAATTTCATGGAGCGTCAAGAGCTTCATGTGACATTCTTAGGAAACGAAAAGCTGGGAGCTAAACATGTGCATCCACTCCAGCCTGAACAACGTTTTGAAAATTATGTTGAAAAATATTACTCATAAAAACTTGAAAATGCCCTGCATTGCCTGTAAAAAAAACCCTTCAATTTCACTAGAACAATTCTAAATTGAGAAAAACCAATGTTTTTATCTGAACTTCTCCACAGTGCACCATTACCAGTTGCGTTTCTAAAAATATCTTACATTTGGGGTAAAAACAAAAACAAAAAAAAACCCAGTAAATAAAATTTGACCGATTCGTCCTATTTGAATTCCATTTGAACGCTTATGGCACAAAAAATCTTTTTTTTTTCATAAGATAAAGAGCACTATCTTAATTAATTGCACCACAAAATTCCTTGAATTATTTTCAAATAATCCCAGATAATGTTAAAATATTTTTACATTCCTCTTTTATTAATTTTAGTAGTAGTAGTAGTAGTAGTAGTAGTAGTAGTAATTTTATTATTATTAATTTATTATTTTTATTAATTTTATCATTATAATTATCATTATTATTATTATTATTATTATTATTATTATCATCATTATTATTATTATTATTATTATTATTATTATTATTATTATTATTATTATTATTACTATTATCATCATTATTATCATTATCATCATCATTATCATTATCATTATCATTATCATTATCATTATTATTACTATTATTATTATTATTATTATTATTATTATTATTATTATTATTATTTTGCACACCACTCCATAACACACATTTGATATCTTTCTTTGGCCTGCATTTCAAACAGCACCCGAATACTATTTTTTCACAATGTTAACCACAGCCTGTTAATATCTTTGAAACATAAGGTTTTTTAAAATGACATTAGTTTCCTTTATCGTTACATCGAGACAAAAAAAATCAGGTCTGATTCTGGACTTTTGTCTGCATTTAGTGCTACCTAGAGGACATTTGAGAGGCCTATGATTAAGAGACGTTATTAGTATTTAACGTCAATGGTCATTGCGAATGTATTAGAATGTACAGTTACAAAAAAGGCTTTATTTGAACTTGGCAACACACAGATTTCATTGGTTCTCTTTTCAGTGAGGGAATAGTAGGAGTTCTTTATCAATGTTCATTCACAGAAATTTTAAGTCACATCAGCTGTCACCGAATTGAAATAAAAAAAAAAGATATTTGTTATTGTTACATCTTTGAGTTTAATGACAATTAGGTCTGTGCGGCGATTAGCCAAGGCGTGTCCCCTCACTGGTCAACAGCTGCATGTACCTCTGACGCAGAACAGCTATAACAGAGCGAAAGCGCTGCTTCGCTGGACTGCATTTAAGCTCTGGCAGACGCAAGGTGCCACTGCCACGACGAGCGTCTGTTTGTGTTCGACAAGGTATTTCCGAATTAAATATTTCCACCACTATTAAATCGTACTTGGCTCGTTCAAAGTGTGTCCCTAATTTATCATGTTATATTTTTACGCGCATTTTCATGTTTGAAAGCAATGGTAATCGAAGGCAGCTATTGACTGAAACACTTAAAATCTGTCACAGCGACTTGATTCTTTTATCATGAACTTCCAATTTGTCTTAAAAAAGGGTACAAGACAGACTTGCGGTACTAGTAAAGTAAATATGACTTTTTGTTGCACCCGTTGCATGATTTGTATGCACAAAGGAATAGTGTGGGTCACTTTTTTTCCAAAGTTCCAATTGCAGTGGCTCAGCATGTACGTATTTGTCTTGTGTACGAGAGATGCAAGGCTAGAAGGATGCTGTGATTAATATTTGCTTGTCTGACAATGTTCACCCTTTTCTGTGTTGAGATCATAATTCGTAGTATACCTCATACACACAGTCTATTTCTGACAAGTGTCATACCGTATTATCTTGTTGACCAACATGAATAAAAATGGTGTCCATACAAAGGATCACATAGTCATTTGACTTCTCTTATTATGCATAAACTAACACCACGTAGTGTGATTGCCTCCACAAAATTACAATCAACTCAGTGTACGTCTGCCACTTTTCCCGCCTAAATCGCCAAAACCACCCCGATGTAAACTGCCGTCTGCTTGAATATAACTTCATGTTAACATGAAGACGTTTTTGCGGAGAGTTGTAGATAAGACCGAGCATAATGGTGGCAATACTCAGGTCGGCTTTTTGCAGCGTTCCTCGACGCGGCTTGGACGCTGCCAAGGTAAGGTACTGGCTCAGTCTTAAATTGAGCGGGAAAGGATTAGACATCAATTGTTGCAACCAGAGAACCTGAGTGTTTATCACAAAATTAGGTACAAGTAATGGACACATGATCAAGGTTAAAATCTGTTAATACAGATCCTTGAATAATTATGTAAATTTCTTGTAAAAGGGGACCAAATATTGTCCAAACATTTCAAGGTCGTCTTAAGTTTGTTGCTACAGTGTATCTATGAGGCCCCGTCATTTAATTGTCATTTACTTTCATTTATTTTTAGTGATCAAATTCAAGATGTGACTGGGGCACGTCATAATTATTCTTTCTCTTTATATTTTCTCTTAAAGTTCAGCCTAGTCTAAGTTTTTTCCTGGAGCTTGACTTTGACCATGCCTTGACCTCTTACGTTTTACTGAGCTCTACAATCTGATATTTTGTAATAGTTGGAATTGCTTGATGAAATAAAATTAATGGTATATTGAATCGGTTGTTTTGAATGGACGGCACATGCAGATGATGAAAAATTACCCCTGCCCCCTTTAGTCGAAAACCTGACAAACCATTCAATTTTTTTGCCAATGTATTAGTACTTATATCATTTTGACTGAGATAATGTTTCAACAATATTCGGTCTACAAATGGAAAGCGTATCATTGCTTTCGTTTGTCAGCTCGAAAAATCAGTTATACGTATGCTAATTTACACTGCTTTCACCTTACAATGCAGTTTCAGCTTTATCAAAATTTCAATCGGAGCTTAGCGGAGTCCCGGGGCTACAAAGGTATGTAAAGAACCTCAAAGATAATAACTGAATGCAATAAAATGGTCAAAATATTGCTGTCACTTTGAATATCTAATGAGTTTCTTTCCATGCATAATAAGATTAAAATAAATATATTACTTTAATTGGAAATATAATTGTACACCTTTGCACCATTTTGTAACACTTGAGATTGATATATTATATGTTTTATAATAACATTTGCGATGCAAGGCCAGAATAGAAACCTAGCACGAAGGTTCAGTCCACAAACTTTTCATTTATCATACCTACGATATATCAGAAAATCACCAATGTTTGAATATTAAGACGAATGCTTGGGTCATTTTGTGAGGAACTTTAAATATCATATCTAGCTGGATGAAGATGAGAAACTGTAGAGAGAAATTCATCACTTTTTTGCCCTTGAACTGTTTGTAAGAACCCCAACAAATAATGTCAATTTACAACAGCCACATTTTGCTGTCATTTTGAAAGTTCAATTAATGAGCTCATTTGCATGCATAATTAGCTTTTAAACACAGATCTTATTTCAATTACAAAAGATAAGTATTCCATCTTTTGGCTAATTTCCATGTATAACAAAATAGAGGGATACATTCGAATGGTCAACATTTTTTAATAAAACATAAATAGAAAACTAGTCACACAGTCAGTCCCCTTATTCTCTGTTAATTTTTCCAAAAGGAACAAAAGTTTTGATATTTGTACTTTTTTTTCAATCATATAGCAAAAGGCTCTATGTGTATTATTATGTCATTTGTAGTAGCCTGGCAAAGAGAAATGAAAAATAAACCTTTTTGCGTGCAGTGTATGTAATAACACTAAACATATTTGATAACAGCACCAGAACCAACAAATCTTTGCTTCCATTTTGAATATGTAATGAGCTCATTTGCATACTTAATCAATTTACACATAAAGATAGTGCACTGGTTGAAAGAATGGCTTCCGGATCCCCCTTTGCACTTATATGTGACACTCAACGTGGAGAAATGATAATTATCTTTTTTGTATGATTTATCACAATCCAATATTATCCTGTAAAATATACAAACACAATACAGGCCTGACAGGGGTTATATTACAACATTTTCCTTTGTTTGGTGGTTGTTACCATGGCAACAGACCTGTCATCCATGAAAAAATCATACCCTATATTAATGTACAGACTCAAATGAGCCATATTGTGGTTTTGTGTAAATTGGATGCATTCAACTCCTAAAATGTGGCCCTTTGAGGAGGTCTGCAGCTGGCCTAGCCCTGTTTGATAAATTGCTCTAATGTCACATTAAAACGTCAATTTAGGCATATTCTAGGTCAAATGCAACTTTAAATCGGACAAAATAAATAAATAACACATTAAACAGATTGACTTTCGCATTTTTCACTCTTACCATCGCTTGCTTTTACAAACACAACGATTTACTGAGCTAAAACCTGTAACGGGGCCATTCTTTTATCTGATAAGATAAGACATGAACATGATTGTTTAAAACCCGTGTCCATGGCAGCCGCAATACTTTCACGTTCCACATCGTGCCGAGATGGAAAGTTGTCAGTTATCATTTCTCAGCTTTCCAATGGCATAAAATTCGTGAGTGTGTCAAATCGGACCATTAAACTCTCATAATAAGGCCCGTTTCGCTGTTATGCCACTCCACTGAGAGTATAAGACTAAATGTTCGGATACGCCATGATAAGCCCAGTCCAGAAAAGAACATCCGCCTCTTTAAACTAATTAAGGTCATTTTAGGGGATCAGAGTCTTTCGCAAGTCCGGAAATTTTAATATTTACCCCTTAAAAAGCAATATAAAGCGGGAGATACATATTTTAATAACAGATAAAAATAGTCTGTATATGATGATATGTCCTGCTACTGTATGTAAAATAAGATATGTGCCATTGTGGGAAACTGAACGATTGTCCAACACATTTTAGAAAGCTAAATCCCCCCCCCCCCCCCCGTTGTTGACATAACGTGGACTGTGCATTAAAGTCATATTCCTAATGAAATAAAATATGCATTGAAGAACCTCATTTGCTTCTAATTTACACAGTCTTTCCATTGGATACGCTCGTTCTCGCCATTTAATACAATTAATTGTTCATTGGACCGTGAAGCAGGTCCAGGGCCTTTAAGCAAATGACCATGGTTTCTCCTTTTATTACAGTATTCACAAGGTTAAGAGTAAATCAAAGCCTTCAAGTTTAACCATTGTATCTCTGAATGCATACAGTGGAACTCTGCATTTAGATCACCTCAGCTTTTTTCGCATCAATGCATTTCTTTTCATTTAAATTTACGTGCCGTTTCAAAATTACCGCCATCTCCAAATAAAACCACTTTTATGTACAACCAAGAAAGAGGCTTCCGTTGTATTTATCTTTTAAGTTTTGAACATTTGCAATGTAAATATAAAACATGGTGGTTGATAAGATGTTTATAATTCAAATTTCTGTTGTTCTGCAAAGAATATAAAAACAGAAGTTTTTAAATCTCTTTCCGTTTTTCATATGAGCGACAGCCATGTGACTTCGTATGTATGTTTATAAATTAGGTGCGAAAATAATTTGCATAAAATATAATGATACCCTGTTGACTAAAGAAGGCAACAAAGTGCCACCAATATCTTAACGTAAGGAACCGCTCGTCATCGGTGGAATAATTAGTACCACAAAGACATAATTATAGGACATTACAAATACGTATTTCTTATCACAATGAGGAAAACAATAGGCCCCATAGCTTTATTTCCTGTGAGTAGCTCGCCACTGAATTTATTTGTAGGATTATGCCGACAGTGGGGGATATATGAAAAAAACGTTTAAATTCAGACGGTGATGTTAAATTGTTGAAATGTGTTTCCTTTTGCTCATATATAGTTCCCAGTACGTACCCATACTCTTGGAAAGAACTTTTTCCAATTTGGTGCAGGTACAAATTATGCCCCGTACGCTAGTGACTCCATTCTGATCGCAAAAAGGCATTAAACGAATCACTCCTGGAAGATCGGTAGTAATTATAAGTGGTTTTATCGGGCTCCTAATGGTTAATATGATTGTTATCACAGATTATCGTCACAGGAGGTATAACGTTTTACCACCAGTACCTTTGAAAATCACACAGCGGACAAACAATGAGACGACAGTTCGGACACTGTGAAGACAACTGGAATTATAAACATATCATGAGAATCTGAGATCTCTGGAAGGGATATAAGATACGGAATTCATTTGGGTGCTCAACATATACTAGAAACTTTATTTAATGTATGTGGATATGATTGTCACATTGGTAGACCACGGGTATGTGGTTCAGTGCGTGATATGTTTATATATTATTGCATTTCCATATCCAGGTGAGATATATATTTTTTTTAATATGTCAGGGTCTTTTATACACGTTGTAAAAATGTTCGCTTAAAAACTCAATACATACATACATACATACATACATACATACATACATACATACATACATACATACATACATACAAACACACACATACATACATTCATACATACATGCATAAATTCATACATACATATATACATACATACACACATACATACATACATACATACATACATCTTATGTGCGTGTCAGGTTCTTGACGCAAAATCGAAATATGGCTCACAATTCAACATCTTCCTTTGTTCGTCGTGATTATTTTATGCACTTTATGCTTGGCGTAATATCTTGGCGCGTTTGTGTGCTGTAATTCTGTATGTTAAAATTAATTTCCTACCAGTCTGTTATATTGAATTTAGAACAAAAACTAACATGTTTTCCAAATGCGAGGTGTCCATTTTACAAAACATGTATTTCCCACGAAAATGAAATTTGACATATGTAGTCATTGGAAAGTGCATTTTCTGTTTAAGATTATTGCCCATTATCCGTCATAAAGGAAGTCAATTTGAAAAGGCAGTAGTTCGTGACGACACGACCGTTCTTGGAGCTCAAGTTACGCCTCTCCTACCTTCTGATGGTGCTCGTTAA
>OZ026627.1:2447052-2463530 GCA_964020975.1 Hermodice carunculata
CAAGTGTTAAACGTTGTTCAATCCCGGCAGACATTTCTTAAGTTATACATGTATTTTGACTCATATCATATGTCTTTTGCCTAAACGGAAATGCTGCTCAAAGAGCAACAGATGGAAATATGAATGGATACATCCGTTCTGGAACATGCGCACAAACTAAAAGTGCCGAAGGAAAGGGTTACCCACTCTGGGCTGTTGATTTAGGCCAAATGTACAGGATTAACATGGTCAGCATTACAGGGACTGAGTGCTGTGGTATGTACCCTATTTTGTTTGATTAGCTCCTGTACATTTTAACTTTTAACAGCCGGATATACTGTCTGCCAAATGCGCTTTCAAGAGATCACCTGAAATCGGGCTTCATAAGATGCAATGAGAGGCATATATCGTTGTAAACACAATGATGTGAACGTTTCAAATCATTTTGAATTAAGGTGTATTGAAAAGGGTTGTTTTGGTATTATAATCATTCAATTTTCTAAAAATTTGATGAACTAAACATATGTGCTTAGACTCGTTCGTTGTGTGAACAAACAAATGCAGAAAATATGCTTACAAAAACATTGATATGTCACTTTATGTCGATTTTGATTAATTGTAAATCTGCCCACAGGAACATCTGTGTTCATCAGGATAAACATGGCGTAGTGGCAATTGACTCGTATCATTTCCAGTTTAAGAGTGAAGTTTGTTCATATTGTGGTTCCAAAAATTAACATAGAGGACTAAAGAAAATGTCATAACAAGCTTGTATACGCTATGGCTGCGCCCGTAAATATCAATTTTAGGCACACGGAGACAAAATGTGATCAACATCACAAAAAATATATATATATTTATGTACATGTTAAACCTTTCCCCCTTCAATTGACACTTGAGTCAACAACTTTCGTTGGCATGAACTGGGCACTTGGCGCCCAACTCATGCCAAGGAAAGTTGTTGACCTGGGGCATGTGATCTTGATAGGGCTCACATACAATTCTCAGTCAAAATTGTTTTTCATTACTGTTGAAATAAGAGGAAAACACTGAAGCAGACGACATTTGACCACCAGCCGGTTTTGGTCGGTTTAAGCGGGAAAGGGTTAACCAGTACCTGGGGCATAAGCCTGTCCCTTCACATTTGGGCTACGTTAGGAGTAATACCCGGGACAGTTTTTCTGTATAGAAAACATATTAACTCATTCCATACCAGTCCCTGATTTGTCTGTGTATTTACCTAGATTTAAGACGACAATTGCATATTTAAATTCTTCATGGAATGGGCTTTCGTTCAAGTACCAACAGCCTATAGTCTTAAGTCAGTGCCAGAACCACTGGCCAAGGCATGTGACCATAGTATGGAATGAGTTCAATTGTTTCCCGAAATAAAATTCTAATGAATAACATTCTGTAAATATTTAACCATTTAGATGCTGCCTTGGGTGGCGCAACCGTCATTGTCATGAGAGACTGGCACAAGAATAACTTTACCAAGAACCTTGACTCGGCGTCCTATAAAGTCTGCAAAAATATATCAACAAATGCGTTTTCTGAGTCTGACTTCTCCAAAACGTTTGACTGTGACTCTCGCATTGAAGGCAGATATGTAGGCATTGTACATTTCACAGAAAGAGAACTGACTCTGTGTGAAGTAGAAGTTTTTGGATTCAGATGTGAGTATGCAATTCTACTACACTCTGCGAAGACAAATTATATATATATATATATATATATATATATATATATATATATATATATACATTCGAATGCATTCTACTGACAGCTAAGTAGTTGTGTGTCCTGCGTTTGAAATTTGCGATTTGCTTTGTAGTCAGTTAATTGTCCATTTGAGAAATATTTTTGCACCTTTCCGTTAAATACTGTTGGTCATAATGTTTCCATTATCTGCAGTCTTCTGTTTTCTTGCATATCTGTTGCGTTTCGGCGTCCGCCCATTAAAATTCTATCCGACGATAATATCGATACTTCTTTCATATATTGTCTCATCAAAAACCTAAATCGTATAGTGTCATGGCTGAAGGTAAATGCCTGTGCGTGAGTATAATGTTCAAGTGAAAAAAGCATTTGATCAAGAAACTAAGACAGTCGCTGAATATCTTGATGTTATGTGACTTCGTAACTGGAGACTGCATAAGTTAAGGTGTGAGTGTGTACGCTTTAATCACTTATAATGACTAAAATTGTATATTTTCAGTGCCATACAACAAAGATGTTAATGGTACCCTTTATACATTTCATCGTGAAATCCTGAATTCTGCGGACGCACGGTCCAAATGTAATGCTCAGAACGGATCGCTAGTTACAATTACACCGGAGAAGAAGAATTCCATCGCTGCATTTTTGTCAGATCTTGCATTGGACAGCGTTTGGATCAATCATAAGGGTATAATATATTTTCTAAAACTCCTTCATGGAAAGCACAGATATAAAAGTTAAGTAAGTATGAAGTAAATAACGTGATGACATCTAATCCTTTCAAAACATGTCGCAGGAAATGCCATGCATTTATTTTTTTAGCCTCCATATTACAGATGGCTTTGGCCTAAAATATCAATGAATTCTAAATTAGGAAACAAAAACATTGGTAAGATACTTGAAGCTGACAAACGCATAACATTTTTCCTTCTGTTTTAACAGTGCTTACATTAAACTCGAAAAAAATGGAGCGACTTCTGAATAGTGAGACAAATGATATTAATGCCTGAACATATAATGGCTCTGAGAGCAAAATTGACTAATTGTTGGTTTCTTGCATAATTATCGATTTGTTTCTGATGAGGTGGTGGAGGAGGAGGGCAACAACGACAATGACGACGACAACAACGATAAGTGGTTCTGTAAGTTACATTTTAATGATTGTTTTGACATTTATTTGGCTACAGGTGCCACGTGTGCGTATCTCAAACACTCTAATATCGTAAAGAGCGACAGATGCAAGGTGGAACGTGGCTTTGTGTGTGAAAAAGGTGAACAAACAAATTCAAGTCATAAGACTTAATGTAAAGACCTATGTAGTAGATGATGCTGAAACCGTTTTTATCCGCATAAGATTTTTTTCTTATATGTTAAATGCTGATGGACAAGATAAGATATATATTAGAAAGCAGTTTTTGCGATGTTACTGTATTTTGGGCGTATTTTAAGGAATAGTGTGATAACGAAAACGTACCAAATCTTCATAATTTTTTGTGTATATGTTTGAAAAATAATTCGGTTTTGTTATTTTAGTAATTTTTCGAAAAGATGATGGCGATTTTAATTCGGATTTCAGTTTTTAACTCTTGCCCATGTTGTAATTTGTGCAGCTTTTTAAAATTTCATTGAAATTAACAGTTGTACATCAGGCGTACCTGACGAGATGGATAGTGCGCCTTATGACCATGTTAGAGTGACATGCCCCAGGGTAGAATTAACGCAAATTTGAATAAATTGCTTCACTATTTCTTATTATTGGCAATGTAACCACATAAAACTCATTCACAAGCACTTTATATTTCAGTCACTAAAACGAAAAGTCTAAATTTGCCAGTGTCTAACGCACAACCCGACGACCGATTGAAAGGTAGGTTAAGAAAAGTAACAAACAGTCAAAGGAAAATTATAGGCCTATTTCACTGCTCTGTAATGTCTCTAAAGTACTTGAGCGTCTAGTTTATAACGTTTTCTATGAGTATCTAACCTCTAACAATTTACTTTCTGCTAAAAACTCTGGCTTTAAGAAAAACGATTCCACCATAAATCAACTTGTTAGCATTCTTCATACTATTTACAGTGGCCTTGAGTTCGGCCATGAGGCCCGTATGGTTTTCCTGGACATTTCCAAGGCCTTTGACAGAGTCTGGCACGCTGGTCTACTTTTTAAACTAAACCAATTGGAGTTTGAAGATCCTGTGTTACTATTTATAGAAAGCTATCTCTCAAACCGACTTCAACGTGTTACTATTGGAGGACAGACCTCACCTTGGCTCCCTATAGAGGCTGGAGTGCCCCAAGGCTCGATCCTTGGTCCCCTACTTTTCCTCGTTTACATTAACGACATCACTGTCAACATCACCTGTGACATCCGTTTATTCGCGGATGATACCAGTATTCTTGAAATTGTCCACGAACCAATGGCCACAACTGAAAGCCTGAATCATAATCTTACACAAATTCATCGTTGGGGCAAGCTCTGGCGTATGACATTTAATGCCATGAAATCCTTCTCAGCTAAACGACATAAGCCAGATCATCCTCTCCTACTTCTTGGAAACACACCGATACCTGAGGCCACTCTACATACTCACCTTGGAGTAACACTCTCAAGTAATTTGTCATGGCACCAGCATACAACACGTATTGTTAATAAAGCCAGCCAACGGCTTACTCTTTTACGCAGACTCAAATATAAACTCTCCCGCCAGACACTCATACGGTTGTATAGTACAGTGATTCGTCCTATCCTTGAATATGGGTGTGTCCTGTTTGACAATTGCACTGAAAACCTGTCACAATCTATAGACGCTGTGCAGTATGAGGCAGCCAGGATCTGCCTTGGCGCAACTAGGTACACTCCACGTGTCTTACTTCTCGAAGAGCTTGAATGGCAATCTCTGGCAAATCGGGGGAAATACTTTAAACTTATTCTTTTCTTTAAAATGTACAATAGGTTGACTCCACAATACCTACATGATCTCGTTCCTCGTGACGTTGCATTCACTACTGGGCGCCTTTTGAGAAATCGCACTGAATTACGCCAAAGTAGGTTCACCACCAATCGCTTCGGCGATTCATTTCTCCCGTCTGCTATCAAATTCTGGAATAACATCCCGGTTGAAGCTCGTCTCACCAATTCCCTGCCGCGGTTTAAATCTAAATCAAATCTATTACTCTTAAGTGCTGACAAAAAGCCCACATACTTTAAACATGGAAGTCGTTTCCTAAACATATGCCACACGCAGCTACGTCTTAACTTCTCTGTTTTAAATGCCCATCTACATCATGTCAATATCCTTACAGCCTCAACGTGTGCATGCTCTCATACTACTGAAGATACGAAACATTACCTTTTATTCTGCCCCAAGTTCAGTGTGCAAAGGGTCCGTCTACTGAACACTGTGTGTCACTTACTCGCTCCAGGTGTAAATCCTCACTAATAGTTCAGTGCTCTAGTGACATTTTATTAAGTATTCTCTTAAAAGGTATTGAGGATCTGCCAGACACTGATAATGTATTTTTCTTTGAGGCTGTTCAGACATTCTTATCAGAATCTAGACGTTTTATTTACTAATTTGGTATATGATCTAATTTTAAGTCTTATTATTTGGCATCAATTGCACTATTCGTGTACAAGCCTTGAATTTAGTCTTCGATCTGTTCTCGTCCAGTGTGTATTGTATATATTCCTGTGCGTCCTTTTCTGTACTGGAGAGCCTCCAGATTAGTCTTTGTGTACTATCAGGCAATCCAAAGAAAATAAATATGTTTATAATAAGGCATGTTCCTAGGCATCACTACACAAGATAAAGCCGTCAATCGTGTCATAATCATCATATTTATGAACTTTATAAGTGTGGTTTGAGTTGGATGTCGGACATACTGTGCTATAAGTTCCAATTGTTATCTGTCTTAATCTTCAGCACTGCTCTTTGTACTTTAACGCAGAAGAGTTAAGCGTGAGAATAGAGACACCACTTCATTACTGGTTATTTTATCGACAAGCATTTGTGAACAAATCGGGTAGAATTAACTGTACTAACAAACACGACGCCGAACTCTCAGTAACTTACCAGTACTTATGTAAACAGTCCGAAATTTTACATTAAATTGTCGCCAAATTAGAGGAGCTTAATGTCAGGAACAACTAACACATAAAGACGAGAAAATGAATGGTATTAACGCAGTGCAAGATCAACAACTTTTCAGAGTGAGATAATCTGTGGTACATGTACATAATTGTAATCGTTTTGTTGTAGTGTTGGTTGGATTCATGGGAGCTATTGTAGGCCTTGCATTTGTCACGCTGTTTGTAGTAATGGTTATTAAGTTGCGTACACGATATCGGTAAGATATTTTTCTATATTTGGTAAATATATCGGGGGGGGGCGATTTGGAAGCAACTATTAGTACATACATAACTTGCTTTTATATTATATATATATATATATATATATATATATATATACATATATATATATATACATACATATATATATACATATATATGTATGTATAATTTCCTTATGATGACAGGGGCACATACGGCTGCTCATTTGAAATTTGTTGCGTGAAATGTCATTGAAACAATACCTCTGACCAGGCAGCACCGCGACGCATGCGCAACAGATGTTGATATGTTCATCCTGATTGAAAGCTCTTGACATCGAGCCTCTTCTTGGGATAGGAATCTGCAGTTCTCACCCACAGAGTTTTATTAATGAGAAATTTGAGAAAAAAATGTATAAAACAGGCCACATTTTGCATTCTTTTACTCCAAACGTATTTCAGCGAGAAATGATTAATTTGAGACCAAAACCTGCTGCTGTCATTTAAAAGTACATACATTTTGGATTGTATTACCTTTCACTTGTCGCTGTCCCAACGGACCATCTTGTAGATGTGTTGAGTAATATATTTTGAATTCACAAATGTTTCAAAATAACAGATTTTTTCTTGATGCTGTAGCTATTTTCATCTTAATAGTTGCTTCTTAATTCCTTTAAACCAAAAGTGACAATTATGTTTCAGAGGGACTTGTCCTGTCTTGGGTGCAGTTCAAACACAACATAGCTTTGTATGCTTGATCATATAGAAACTTTGTACATTTTTGTGGTTATATATGTAAATGTTTAAAAGCAGCGGTGGCCGTTGTTTTTACGGAGAGGTGATGTGTATATTATACTACACAGAATATTTTCTGGTGACTATGCTGGGAGATTGAAATCATTTAAGGTTGAAGTATTCGAAATTTGGAACCTCTGTTGGTGCCATAAGACTCACCAGTATAGTCAACGGTGATCAACGATATTATGCATTTCTTCCATTAGAAATGTTTCTTTAATGCACTTCTACAACACCACATCGTGGTCTGCATGGTGATTTTTAAGTTCCAGACAAGAATAGTTGTATTTGAGTCGACCACTTTCGACTGCTGGTCTTGTGTCTATCTTCAATTCTGTATCTTCAGCAGTATGTGGAACCTGTCTCCTCTTGTCTATTTTACAGCTGCATACAAGTGGAGATTTGGTTTTAGATTGTGGTAAAAAAAATGGTAAAACAGAAACAGAGAAAGCGTTGCCGTAGTGCTTTACCCGAAACACCAGAGCACCTCTTTAAAACCAAAATGGTCTCCACTTGCTGGAAATCTTTACAAACCTTCCAAAATGTCTAATAGTTTCTTTTTATGGATATTTCTGGAGTTATGACAAGCTCTTAAGTGGTAAAAATTTATACAAGTCCCAAGAAATGTTTTCGAGTCTTAATTTATTTTGAAATGAAACATGTTAAAGTGAAACCAATGGGCTGGCAATTGAGTCAATGTGACCATTGTAGGTGAAATAGCCACAAAACAACATAATGTAGCAGCATAAATGTATGCTAACATTACAGTATTTCTGACCAAAATGATTTATAGAAAGAGCTTTATTTCCTTACATTGTAATGTAAAAGATGTTTATAATCATTTAGACAATAAGAATCTCCATTATACTAGCCTGTATCAAAACCTTCAGAGCTCAGGTCTATGTTCTGGTACAAAATTATGCCACATTTTCATACAGTGTACCTTTAAATTATTCAGGAGGAACAACGACAAGAATACATTTCGCGAGAGGGAAAGTATGGATATGACGGATATGGCCAAACACACTGACAGACAATGAGATGACGAGGCCCGGTAAACCGCCAAGTGCAATAATTAGGGTACCTACCCAACAAAATGGACTTCTGGTCGTCTCAGTCGTATATTTGGGGGATACCCTCATATGAAGTATTACCATGCACGAGTTGTGATCCGCTTCAGGTCACATTATGGTGTACTGTATTTTAGAGGATTTACACGAACTTCCCATTCCTCTTTTGACAGATGGTCGCCTATCGATCTCATCGGTAATACAACCGTCATAAAAGTTTTTCTTTTATATGAAAGGATGTTCAAATATGTCTGATCATCAGACAACCAACATGAATTACGGGTTGGACTGTTTTTATACCTTCTGCAACATCGTCTAACATAGATTTGATGAATTTTCGATGGGCATGCGAGCAACTTTTAAAAATTGGTATATCGTATGAGAACAGTTTCTTACAAGGTCGCTATGCAATTTCGTAAATAAAAAGGAATGTAGTGTTGTAGTTTGCATGCAACTTATGGCGAATCTTGCTGGTCGTTCATTGGCTTCAAATAAGCAAATCGTAGTTAAACAAACGAAAGATTCGTGTATGTTTTGTGATTTGACTTATTCTTGAGAGTCAAAATCCCATCAATAATGCTGACAATGAGAGTAAAATGATGGCATGCACAGGAGACCAAGTTTATGCGCAACGACTACATTGAAAACAACCTCATTTCATCAACCAATATTAGACAAAGTCGTAAAGGTTGTGTTGTCAGACAAATTGCGACAACACTCATTTGTTAGCAACCCTTTTTAACCAATGCGACTCGGGGTGGTAGTGGAAGCGGGAAATGGCAGGATTTCTAATGACAAATAACATAGTATCGCCCTCTGTTGGCAGCAAGGTGTTGATAATAATACATGCTGCTCAGAACGCTGTTACATTTAGGCCGAGGGTTTGAATCCCACAATGGGCAGAAAAAAATAAGGTAATTTCAATAATTAGGCCAATCGAATCATGTTTTTTCCAACCATCCCGTCACTTTCGATAGAAACATTGACGTTACGTATATGTATTGCACCTAGGATTCTACCAATCTGAGAGCACTCGGTCTTAATCCAATCAATGTTGACACGAATGTACCATGTGTACCAGTATGGTTTCATTTATTCTGGTACTTTCACAACTGGAAGAATTGTGCGGTGGTATTTCAATATGAGGAAGACTCATTGCCATAAAAATGTGAAATTGTTGCATGTGATCAATCTTTAACAGATCGTGTTGGTTTGGAAAGGAGTATCTTGATGATTTTTTATGCTTGGGGATAACTGGTAAGCCAGTTACAATGTTTAACTCTTTCAGTGCCATTGCGACTATAGTGACTACTTATAATGGACTGCTCTGAGTTATCATAAGGGGGTTAGATCAAGTTCCTTATAAAGAGACGTTTCATTTTTTCAGTTTGGATACATTCCCATTGATTACCATGGTTACAAAGCAGGTCAATGGAGATTGCAATGGTAGCTCACCGTTTGTAGTACGTGCTTCTCCAAAACCATTGACCGATTCACTTCAAACATGGGAGGGGGGATGTACCTAAGGTAGGTCTCTACTCTCTGCCAGGTTTATCCAAATGGCCACCCCACACTTATTTGGGGATTTTTATTTATTTGTTTATTTATTTATTTATTTATTTATTTATTTATTTATTTATTTGTTTGTTTGTTTGTTTGTTTGTTTGTTTGTTTGTTTGTTTCTTTCTTTCTTTCTTTCTTTCTTTCTTTGTTTCTTTGTCTATCTATCTGTCTGTCTATCTATCTATTTGTTTATTACAAAATCTCAAACAAAACCTGATTTTTTAAAAGGATTTGTCACTTCGGGTGCTTGTATTATTAATGCAAACATTTCTACTGATTAAAATGTAAGTCAATGGTTATTGCAAAGGTAGTTCATTGAATGATGAGCTTTATAATAATGAAAATGAGCTATATTCGAAAGCTGCCTAAATATTGGCTGTATCTTTGTGCGCGCATCAGCTCCCACGGAAGCATTAGATAAACATTTTTTTTTTTGAGTCAATGCATTTTTGTGGCCCCTAGTTTTTGAGTCAACAAAGCAGGGGTTCCCACATAATGGTTATTCTATGGTACATGTGGCATTTAAATCAGCGCAAAATCATTTCCACCACTGCATAATAGAACAGTTCATCGACACAGCGTCTACGTCTCCGATCGCTTATGCAGCATGCTTGTTTTAAACAAGTTTTCACTGTGGTATTGAGTATTTGTGTTTGATGTTTTATTTATTTGTGCTTGTATTGTGTCTCTGTATCTATAGCAAAATATTGCAAATGTAATTGTGATGCAGCTAATACAGTTCATTTCATTTCATTTCACGATGATAAATATGCTTTTAATATATCATAAACAGAAGTTAGATATTTGCTGTGACTGCAGACAGTGAAGGAAAGTCGTACGTTTCAAAAGTAGGTTTACCAGCATCACCTTAACAAATGTTTTGCTATATTATCCAGGGTAACCACATGGCATCATAATTTAAAATTTACAATAAAGTCAAACTTTGTCCTTTGAACACATCAATTCTATCTCAAATGAATCAAGGTTTTATCCAAACATTTCTGGATCATTCACAGTGTGTTTCCTTCAAAACAAACTGTAAACGAAAAAATATAAAAGGCTGTATCTTTCATGACTACAATAATAATATCGGAAACTGTTTGCTGATATTTGGAAAAAATAATGTAAGAAGCGTACCTTACCAGGTAGACGTTGGTTTAGAGGGCGTATTTTTTTTTTTTCATTTTATTCGTACAGCTCGGAACACTTTTAAATGTGCTTAATTGTAGTTTGATCATCATATTATGTGTGAACATCGGATATTGTCCTGGGTATGATGTGTGCACATATAACGCAACATTCGTTTGATAATACTAACACTGAATAATCAAGCTCGCTGTACAACCCCATTTCTCAGTGTACGTCTACTACTGTTACCTTTCTCAGTGCCAAGTTTCGACTGAGTCAACATCTTTCCTCAGCGCGCTTCGGGTGCAATGAAAGTGCGCCTAGGAAAGCTGTTGACCTGGACATTAGTATGACCTTTGCAACTGTTAATATGATGGTATATGAATGAAGATCAGTATACAAAGGATACGGATCTGATTATGGATTAACGAAGGTAAACATTAATATATTTTATTACTCTATATAAAAACATGGACATATCATCGATAATATGTTCATAATAAACAGGAGCTCAAAACATTCCGCAAAACAAGGATCGTCTATTCTGATGTATTTGGCGAATTCCTTAGCATGATGAAAAGATAGCCTATTGTAGTATGTGGCCAAAGCTTAAGCATATGTACTCAATGAACATTTTGACATTACAGGAGGGAGAACTATTACAATGTCTCGTGGAGAGGGCACGGGTCACGATGCGGCCAACGTCGGACTCGTCTCGGCTGCTGCTGTGTTTTGTGCGGCTTAGCACTCAATCATGAAAGTAATCATGAAACTCATCCCACAGTGGATGGCATGGTTGGAATCTCTCTCTCTCTCTCTCTCTCTCTCTCTCTCTCTCTCTCTCTCTCTCTCTCTCTCTCTCTCTCTCTCTCTCTCTCTCTCTCTCTCTCTCTCTCTCTCCCCCCTCTCTCGCTTTCTCTTGTTGAGATAATAGAAATGTTTTCTCAATTTGTCGTCAATAAAGGTACTGCTTGGAGACACAGATTTGAAACCAGTTATTCACTTTTCGAAAATTGATGCGTACCTCCAGATATGGAAATTTGTTGCATTGTGAAGGCACTTTAAGTGTATGGCTGGCCCTTGCGCATTCAATGGAACATACCAGTGTTATACCAGGAAGGAATGTGAGTTCCGTTAGGGGCGATATAAATTCTTGCCAATATATTGTGTATTAAGTATGTTTAGCCTATCATTTCTTTCTTTCCATGTGCCCGTTCTTCCAAACACTCCCAACAGTATTTAGTCACACTTGTTACGCAGTCTACTTCTGATTTTTACAGATATAGAACCTGGGTTTCGTGTGAGAAAATGTGAAGTTTTTGCACAATTCCGAATAATCATTTGGAACATGACAGTTCTCTTGGTGTGTATGTTTCTCATGCAATCTCCTTCTGACGTAAACAAATAGAGAGCCTGGTTTTTGTGTGACAGATTTGCTGTAAATTAGCACAATTTTGAATAATCTTGTTTGTTTCTCACACGGTCTCCTTCTAAATTTAACAGATGAAGAACCTGGTTAAAGTGTATGAAATCTGTAAAGTATGCACAATTCTGATTTTTTTTTTGAGCATGGCAGTTGTCTTGTTATATATGGGTTCGCACACCTTGACCGCTTTGCAAGGTCATAGGACCCCTACATGTGATAGGTCCATACGGCCTGTTATCTGATGAACCACTTATGATAGAATGGTGCAATTTATACTATAGTGCATCCTATGATGGGCATAGGAAGTTTTGTTTCATGTTGACCTTGACTTCTTTTCAGGGTCTCAGAGCCACTAAACCTGAGCTTAAGCAAATACAATCGGCACCTTACATGTATCATAATGCTTTACCCAAACAACAAATTGGCTTCAAGAAAAAATTTCGTACTTCTGATCACATATTTACTTTGAAGACTCTCATATATAAGTATATCCAAAAATTTAAGAAAAATTTGTACGTCTGCTTTGGCACTCTGTGGAGGCAAGCAATCCTCTGTAAACTTTTGGTAAATGGGGTAGGGGGACATGTTCTCAGCATCATAGATAACATGTGTTGTGATGTAAAATATTGTACGGACACTAGGGCTGGGTACACAACTCGCTTCACATCAAATCTTGGTGTCAGTCCGGGTTATATACTTAGCCCGCTTCTGTTTAATATGTATACATCTGACTTACCAGACATTTTGGTGAGTCTTGCGACCCTGTAGATCCACATAATGTAAAACTAAACTGTCTCATTGCACAAATGATTAAGTACTTTTGTCTCAGTCAGCAATTGGCCTGCAATGCTGCCTTAATAAACTGCAAAAGTACTGTTATACGTAGGAACTTACTGTTAATATAGAAAACACAAACATGATTTAATAAGAGAGGGAAAAGTAAGACTCCTCCTTTCTTGTACAATGGAAATAAGATGCTGGTCACGCTACCCTATTGTTTTTTAGGGATAGAAGTTTGTCCTTCGGGTACATTTACTCGTGTAATAAAGGAACTATAAGATCAGACCACCAAAGCATTATTTAAATGTCGACAATCATCAATTAATGATAATCTCAAATTAGCTATGAAACTGTTTGTCACCCATTATATCAATTTTTATATATGATTGTGAAGTCTGGAGTGTACAAGAGGCCCTAATATAGGCTGGTGAGCCTGTCGGCCAATTGTGTTTCAATAAAATATGTTTAAACCAAGTCTGGAGTGTATTCTATATGAAAGGTCTCAAAAATAATAATTTTGTCATCTCTGTGATAAGCCTCCACCTGAAAATCTTCACATTAGACTCTTCAAATACATATTAGGTGTAAACAGAAATGCATCAAAAATGGCTGTTACGGTCGAGCTGGGCAGCTTCCCAGTGGCACTTGAAATGATGTGCCGTTGCATAAAGTGTTGGGTAATATACACAAAACAGCACTGAAAACTCCTTAGTTTACAAATCTCTACTTGAAAATCATGATATGCTATTGAATGGAAATAACTGTTGGATTATATATATATATATATGTATTAAAGATATCCTTGCTTGTGCCAATATACAGGAAACATGGTATAATTTGGGAGGTAACAGGCTTCACACTGCTATTCATAATCTTAGCATATGGTTGCAAAATACGTACAAGCAACAATTGTGTCAGGTGATAAATGGAAGATACAGTATAAATCACATAAATCGCGTGCTTAATGTGCATTTACATCTAATTTGAGTTCGACTTTTCTCGCTTCAAAATACTCCAGTTTATAAAAGAAAATATCTGAGCAAACTAAGAAATAGCGCACACACTCTGGCTATTGAGACTGGAAAGGTATACCAGAGCTAAAACGCCAGTGGAAAGACGTATATGTGTAAAATGTGTAATTCTGGTGAAAATGAGGATGAATCTCATTTATTGTTAAACTGTGGTGCAATGCATGCAGAATGCAGTCAGTTATATGCTGAATTATCCACCGTTCAGGACTGACATACTTGTCAGATATGTGAGGCTCACTTCACATATAGTGCGAAATACGCGTGCGTTTGAGGAATCAAGAAACGTAATCGGTACTTTTTTATTTTCAAGCAACAATATTTTTATTAAACAAATTAGTCAATTCTTCCGCAACTCCGTACTCCCTCATTTTTATCAGTGGTTTTGTTGATGTATATCTAAAAAAATGATGTAGATTAAGCCTAATGAGGAGATGATTTTGTTTTAGTTCCCCCGTCGTGTGCAATACTTTCAAAAGCTTTTATGGTCCATAATGAACAAAATTGCAACCCTGATGCAGAGTCTTCCATGGGCCAATGAATACAATGAAAAATACAAAACGATGGCAAGGCTCCGTGAAGTGCAGAGTGAAACGTTTAGCCGGTTTCGGCCAAGTGGGGCTCTTCAGGAACTGAAAATATAAAAGCATTTCTCCAGACGTGACCACTGTTGTAACGTCTTGTAGTGTACGGTTTGACGATAATAACGTGTGTTAATACAGACAGTCATGCGCCAGCTTGGGTTCGTACACGTTATTTGGAAAATTGGTCCACCTGTCCCCGATGACGAGGTCTTCCACTCGTGCAAGTTGCACCTGCAGCCTTAGGTGCACCTGTCCCATGTTTAGGATCGTGTTCCTGAAGATCAAAATCATAGGAAGTCCAACTGATTTTATAGCCCTGTCCCCGTGTTTGCTAAAATAAAGCTTGGGAATGGGTGGGAGGTCTGTGCAACTTTGAGTTGTACAGACTTTTTCCCTGTGTGTGTGCACGTTATTTAATAAAAGAATAAATATGTGAATGTGCTGAACTGGGATGAATTGGATATCCCATGTCATAGTGGGTGCTGTTATATGCTGGATTGAGGTCTCTCCAGCCACAGGCATTCTGTAAATCCTGGGAAAACAAGCAAAGAACTGGTAAAAAAAATTAGCATGATACAATACGAATACGCCTATTTTACCATGACGTTTGAGACCGAGTGGCTCCATTGTGCATAATTGATGGATCCAAAAATATTCTCTTCTCAGCGTCAGTGCTTCTGTTTTTCTCAGCTCTGGAGGTGTAGGAATATGTTCTAAAATTTGGATTTTTTGATGAAGATCATTGTGGTCGTCCCTCGCAAAGTGTCTTCCTAACGGTTGCTGAACGTCTTTTTTATTTATGTAATAACAATGCCCCCGTAACTTGTCCATCAATGTCCGAGAAGTTTTACCAACATATTGTTTGTTGCAGGTAAGCATGTTACAAGACAGATCAGGCTGTTGAATACTAGTATTAAATACTATACATGTCAGGCTTGCAATTTTGTCAATTACATCTTAAATTGTGTTACATTTAATTTTTTAATACATCGTAGATAGCATGTACATGTATGTGGGCTGATCGAAAAGTTTCTGGCTTACCCGTTTTCTTGGTGTCTCTCTGGAAAAGAAATTTGAACAGATTGCAGTTAACTTTTTTAAGCGAATGTCTGTCATATCATAAGACAGAGAAACTTTGTTTCTACACAGGTGCTTCTTTTTCATAGATAGAGAAAATTTCTTTCTAAACAGCTGCTCCTGTCTAACAGAAGATTAGCATCGGCCACGCAAGAAAATGAGAGAAATTAAAAAGCTGTGCTACCATCTAATATCATAAAATATTAATACAAGAAGACATGCCAGGCAAGGAAATTTGTGATGACCTAGGAAAACACCAAGAAAAATGTTCCTTCATATACCACCATGAAAATCTGGTTTGTAGTATTTAAGTATGGTTGCTCGTTGACCAACCATAAAAAAGTAGAAGAGTAACTCTGAGTGTCTCCAGTAACTTGTACAGTCAAAGATGCAAATCTTCAGTTATATGGTAAATTCTATTTGGAAGACAAAACTAACCAATCTGATGATATGAAAAGACGTTCATTTGTAATCTGTGAAAATTTTGTTCTGTACACATATAAGAATTATAAAAATACATTTACACACATGCATACTTGGTCACATATGTGATCAAACTTGAATGTTTGCAAAATATATTTGAAAAACACATGTAGGCCTATATTTTGAAAACAATTGTTAACGCACAATTTTATTTCTATTTGCGTTCTAATTTGACCAATCAAGGATCTGCTAAACATGTTCTGGACATGACCAACCCCATCTTTTTCTGGTCTGGACAGGAGAAACATACATGTCGAATTTAATAACGATGGCCTAATAGTCTTTTCAAATACATTACTCCCCTCCAGACCCTCCCCCCCCTCCGCCCCCCCCCCCCCCGATCGGTCGCTCCACTCCCTCATTGTCTCCCTCTTTACAAAGGACTAACTGGGAGATTTTCCCTCTTACAACCTACTCTAGGTTGGAGTCTGTAATTCACTGCTCAGGTTAAATACAAAAATTCCAGCTGGCAGTAAAGGTTGGCCAAATATTGGCCCAACATTGGCAATGAAGGCCC
>OZ026627.1:2463730-2468730 GCA_964020975.1 Hermodice carunculata
TCGGGTGGCGGGATCAATTGAGCAGTTTGAGAGGTCTAAGCGACAGGAAAGTACTCCTTAGGGCAAATATCAAAACTGTGGTCCACAAACAACATGGAATATATTTCATTGTGCATAGATATTGTCACAATAAATATGTTCAAAATACACCCACTACGAAACCACTTATTGATTCCGCATGCCTAGTACATACATCAAAAGCGTACGTAGTTTTTATCTCTTCTGACCAAAGGTAGCAGAGCTCAGGCGATCATGCATGTCTGTGCGTTCGCCCGTCCGTAAACCTGTGCTTGTCAGTGCGGCAGTCAAAAAGTTTGACGATAGCCCTATGTAATTTCAGGACTTACCAAGCGTATTAAACTGCAGGTCTAGTTTAATATTGGTGGCGTTAACCACAATATTATGTAATATATGGGTCAAAATGTGTTTGATAGATGTTCTTGAAATTTAATGAGGTTGTGGAAGAGGTCAGAATTTCAGTTGCTTACAATAGTAGTGGGGCCATCTGTAACTTAACGGAAATATTGAGGTAAAATGTGCTGACAGATTTAAATTTCCACATCTTGAAAAATAAGTGAATTTAACATGCTATTTATAGCAAAAATAAAGTGAATTAAACATGCTATTTATATATATATATATATAATGTCCAACGCTTATATGTTATATAAAATCAATGACCTTGCCCTATTTTATTAGGTCACCAGTTCTATAAATATGGAAGCGGTGATTTTATGGTGGCAAGATATAGCTTGGACATTGATGGCAAAGAGAATTGAGTAGGGTTGTGGAGGAGGTCAAAAATCTTGGCTACATGACACTAGTGGCGCTACATATACTTTGATAGAAACTATAGAAACTATGTATTCAAATGCCTTGAACGAAATATACTTCCAAATCTAAAATAATAATTGAATTAGACATGCCAAACTGTAGCATGTATATATATATATATATATATATATATATATATATATATATATATATATATATGTATGTGTGTGTGTGTGTGTGTGTGTGTAAGTGTGTGTGTCATGCCTAATGTAATGTATCATGTCGTATCAGAAACCTATTTTTTCCATAGGTAGGTCGCCAGGCCTGTGAAGTTGAAAGAGGTGATTTTGTGATACCAGGGTTTAGCTCAGACATCAATGGCAAAGTTATTTTTTGTGATGGCCATCAGAATTTATGTCAGCAGATCATTAAGCCCCAAGGCCTCTTGATAAATTTTTAATTTTTGATAACCATTTTAGCTTTATTTTGTGTCAGGTATTCCATCATAGCACTCGTAACATAGGTCTTTATGTTTGACGGTTCGGTCTGTAATATACAGAAGTAGTACATGATGTACTATGTGATGTAACTACTTATTAAACTTACATTTTTGCAATCATATTTGGCTCCGACAGAGGTAAACGAAGCCATGTAAGCCAAATCTCTCAAATTTACACAACTTCTTACAGATTGAATAACTTTATAACAGTACTTAGTTGTGTCTACTTTTGAAGCCAAATCAATAACTATAATTGGTGCAAAGTGCATACAAAGTAAGGGAAGTACACTTATATACTTCACATTTCAGGCAGTTACTCTCATTTTGTCACTGTTAAACTCTATATTAAATCCATAATCACCTAGTCATATGATTGTATATGACACAGTAATTGCAAATTGCATAAAATAAGATTTCCACCATGGCCGAATAGTTACGATCCTCGCTTTCTGTGCGAGGGGTACAACCAATGTAAAGGTCTTCAATGTGGTTGGCTCTTCACATGCAGTAACCATGTAACTGCTCAAGTGGGAGGAGTTTAGTGTTTAGGAACTGCCTGATTCGGTTGTGGCCGCTATAAGAAGTGCACTCACAACAGGTCACCGCACACACGTGCGTGAATGGTTCAATTGTGTGGTGCGTTTTATGACAAGCGATATACAGAGACTACTTGCGACTTAAGTCACTTATATCTCCAAAGTCCCCAAAGTACATACAGTAAAACCTGTCCTTGTGGACACCTGTCTATTGTGGACGCCTGCTTAATGTGGACAGTTTTGGCCAGAACCGAATGTTTTTAAGTCATTTTCATATTGGTGACACCTGTCCACAGTGGACACCTGTCTAGTGTGTATTGCGGACACTTTTTGGGGTACCACATGCAAAAACAACCTGTCTGTTGCGGACACAATATATCAATGCATTTTTTGCAACTTGTTATGTTCGGAGCTGTAATGCCTGAACAATGCCGTGCATGTTAAGCTGGAATCAAAGACCAATTAATCCATTGTTCAGTGGCCTGTAACACATAATAAGCTCACTCAGCCGAGCAGTTAGGCTGCAATGCCTGAATGAACATGCCAGGTGTCTCTGAGCACTGGTGCTCCTGTTGAGTGAAGTTGCTCACACTTTCTCTGTCTATTATTTATTAAACAATTAAGCTCCATAGATCAATGATTACGCCTAAAACAAAGGACCCACTTAGACTCATATGAAATAATTCACAATTTGTAACAATGGTACATACAGTTATACTGTACTCAAAGGATATGATATACCTGTGGTATGTTTGTTGTTTGTTTCTTTTCTGTTAGTAAAAGAAATTACGCAAACTTTCTTTAGCCTGGTAAGCCCATACATACACACTTTTTCCTCTAAAAGATAAAAACTGTAAAATCCCAAGTTAAGATTAGTTTTGAATAAAGTGTCAGGGGCATAATGTACAAAAACAACGAGCAAATTGCTGTAGATGGGTACACATGTGCATATTTTATGACAGTCTATACAAGTGTATCTCCCTTGATACAAATGTACTCTGAGATCCCAAAAGTTCAGCCCTTGCCTATTGTGGACACCTGTCTATTGCGGAATCTTTTGCCAGAACCACAGGTGTCCGCAATGGACAGGTTATACTGTATATATATACTTTGGGAATGGTACTTAGCCACGCGTTCCATAAGAGTGCCTTGACATCGGCTTTAAGACCTCTGACAGGACTTGGAACATTAAAACTATTTAAAGTGTTGCACTTGATTACTTCCTGGATACAAGTTATAATTCAAAGGTGATAAAAACAATGTGGTATTGGGTCGCTAAATCAATCTGTTAGAGACTTAGTGGCGATGCTCTGAGTCGATTTAAGTTGGTCGAAAAGATTGCACTTTAAATTGATACATACCACGGCGAAAGAAAGTGAAGGTACTCCTAGAGTTTGTGCAATAGGAGACATCTGGATTAGTTCTTAATTTACCGAAAGTGGTGCTGTCCAGTCTGTTTAAGATTGACTGCCCACATCTTGTGGTCACTTGCCATGATCCTGACCCTTTGGAATGTAGCACGTACAAATTTAGCCATATCTATATGTTGTCAAATAAGGTTTAAACTTTCATTTAACGAACCAGGGTGTAATTGCAGGGTGACTTTATATGTACTTCAGGTAGATTAGATGAAAAGTACAAAATTCTTACTCGTATGCAAGGTGAAACTTTCAGGCCTTTTAGGTTCACGGCGATTTAATAGGTTTTGCTGACCTACCTTTACACCTGACTGCAAAAAGCATAGGTTGCTAGGTGTTACAAATATGCACCATGGGAATGAAAGGCTGTGTGTCAAGAAATTAAGCCAACCCAGGTCACACCTATTGGCTTACAGAATTACTCTTACCTGTGGTCATACAGACACTTACTCACATCCAGAGAAAAGTATCTGTACACTGTAAAGTCAAGGATTACATTGAGCGATCCTCACTTATGTTTTTGATATGTATGGGATTATGAACTGGGGATAACTGGATAATCATCTTTTAAAAATAATGCATTTATTTCATGCAATTGCCAATAATTATTGTAGGATGTACACTGTGTGAATGGGCTTTTTATTGATACCATATGATGCTTCCTTTGCTCATTTGTCGCTGGAAATGAAATATGAGGTCGAGTAATGTTTAAGCAAATAATATTAGCTGTATGATTGATATCGGGCATCGTCTGGTAAGGTGTTACTGCTCAATTGTGTATGCTAAAAGTATATAATATCATTTTTTCGTTTGATTTCCTTATTTTCTGATCAGTGGTTACGTAAATAATATATGCATGTAGAATAGAGGCTGCGCAACCATTTAGGAATTTAAACGTTCTATTTTTTGTGGAATAACACGTTACATTTATACCATGGCACAATAAAGGGAACAACCAAAGATTGCATTTGATATGAATATTCCATGTGACATCTGTGTGTTTTTTTAACATATTTGTCCGAAAAAACGCAAGAAAACCCCAGTCATTTTGTTTATTTTTTGTAAGAACAGCCATACCCACTGATGCTAGTCCTAGTGCATCTCTCAAGCCTACAACCTCCACAGAAGTAGTTTTTGCCATTTCAACAAATTACATGGACGTGATGACCAATGGGACCAGGAAAGCAGGTACAAAAAAAAAACAACTTTGGATCAACTGCCTCTTTTTGTTCGTTATTATTATTATTATTATTATTATTATTATTATTATTATTATTATTATTATTATTATTATTATTATTATTATTATTATTATTATTATTATTATTATTATTATTCAAGCGGATGGGATCAAAAGCATGGTGACTGTTCCTCAATCAAGACCAGCGGAAGTAAATTGAGATAATATTAGGATCATTTTATTCAGAAAAGGAAGACCATTAAAGATGGCAGAAGGTTGCACAAATAAAGCGTGCCACTGGAATTAGTATTATCATGTAAGTATTTAGGTTCATTAATTGCTCCTGCGTTGGTATGAAAGCAGCCAAAAGTATTGCCGACCAAATCAACAGGGACATACACTTATGTTTCAGAGACCTGATTTTTTTTTTATTTTGCTTTAATGGAGGTAACGTTTTGAATATTTAGAAAAATGATCACACCAGTTCTATAAAAGGTCATAAACTTTTTTACTGCAAATAACGACACATAAACATAGAGATACACCTAGTGTTCTGCAATTAAGACCTTGCTTTTTAGATGTGTTTTTCTATT